>CM031962.1:36138152-36188152 GCA_018749465.1 Paracanthobrama guichenoti | reverse complement strand
AAAAGAAGTTACTCATTTCACGGGCCTGCGTTCAAAGTGTGTCACACGTTATAAAGTTATTGAAACACAGAGCTCAGTGTGTTGTGAATCTGATGATATGGGACAAAGGAGGTCTGGGAATCGTAACCCGTGCAAAATATGGGCCATGCAGGGGCTGTTAAAGCCTTGTGATAAATTAGTTTGTATTCCTCTGTTTTTCCCTTTTTTCATCCTGACACGAGGAAGAAAACCCAGGGTGTTTTTTTTCCGGACCTCTTTGTCCATTCAGATCCTCAAGCTGTGCACGCAGAACATCAGATCCCAAATTTAAGGGCCTCCGGGGCCCCGTACGGCTCCCTGATGGAAACCTCTCAAGCCACCTAACAGCGAGTCTACAAGGTCACGAAGGAAACCCAATTTTTCGGAGGAAAAAACAACAGAAAACATCCGCAGTCCGGCTGCAGTGGTGACATCAATCAGCCGCAGAATCTGCAGAGGAAATGTTGTTAAACGCATTAACGTTTCATGACAGTTAAGAGGTAATTTGGCAGATTATCATAAACGCTCTCATGGGAGCACTGATAAGTGGTTGTTATTTATGTGCAGATGCGCCGAGGGTCGTCCAACACAAACGTGAAATACCAACGAGGAAAGCATCACGATTACTAGTGCATATGGGAGGGAGGGATTTGACCAAACCTACAATATCAAGTATTAAACTTCAGTGTGTAATCAATTGTTGGGAACAAAAGCCTCAGTTAACATCGTTTAATGCATTAACAATGAACAAGACATTTGTTACAGACTTTATTAATGGACCATTAAATAATATTAACAGACACTCTTTTGATTTTAACAATGCATTAGTAAATGTTAACATTAACCCTTAAGGCGAGACACTACAGGTGAATAGGGATTTTTTAAATTACAAGATATCACTGTGAAACTTCTCCTGTTTATTACTGGAATAAACATAATAAAAAAATGTATTACAAGTTTTGTGTAAATTAATGTTTTAATATGCAAATGAGGCCTTGTATACTTAAATACACGCTCATTTGCATATTTCCAAAAACAAAATCTGGAAATTGGAAAGGACCAGGTTTAAAATTCTTGGTTATATTTGTTGGCTTTTACAGAGGGGATTCTGGGTATCTTATTTTGTGCTTTAGTAAATTAGAGAATACTGACAATAGCCTTAAAAAAAAAAATGTTCGCCATGTTTTTTGGAGTATAAGGACTCAGGATAGGAATGATATATCAACAAATCCCTCAGGAAAAGCCTTCAGAATATAGTTAAGTATAAGACTGGAGAAGCTGGTGCTACTGAAGTGGATATATCTGACTCTGAGTGAGAGGAAAAACTCATTTTGAGAAAACGGCTTTAATAAGTTTTATATTGTATCATTTCATACATTTCTATTGAAACCCCCAAACTACAAACTAAATATATATTCAGTTCATTAATATCAGTAGTGTATAATATTTAAAACACATGGAAATTGATCAATTAATAAATAATTACGGCACGGGAGCTCGCGTTAGAATGCTAACGTTTGATGATTTCAGGTAGAAATCTAAAGGCACAAGTTGACAAAATATAATGAAATAACCACTTTAATGTGTAATGTTGATATTTTTTATTTTGACACGAAAGCTTACGTTAAGGGAGCAAACTGGCCCAAAATCTAACAATTGACCACTGCGTGAAAAAACGATGTTTTCACCTGCCGTGTCTCGCCTTAACTGTCACCGCCATTTCTGAGAATAGATATGAAAATGCACAATCCAAACTTAAATGGTTATAATTCAAGAATGCGTTGGAATATAGAGCTATTGC
Organism: Paracanthobrama guichenoti; assembly: GCA_018749465.1. NCBI lineage: Eukaryota > Metazoa > Chordata > Actinopteri > Cypriniformes > Gobionidae > Paracanthobrama > Paracanthobrama guichenoti. Next base: position 36,186,333 of record CM031962.1, on the reverse strand, counting down.
TGAAGTGAAAGCTAATGCTATTTCATGCATTCTGAGTTATTTCCACTGTTAAAGAGTTGATTCTTATGATAAACATGGACAACATTTCAAAACACGAGTTGGACGTATGACAGAGTATTTCTGTGCCAAATACACTCCTTCAAACAAGTTTCTGAAAGTTTTTTTCGAGTATGGCCCTGTATGACATCATAAAGGGTGGGACTCCTTGTATGGGCACTTCTCCCAGGGCGAGAGCGAGAGCAAGAGCGCACCCATCACTGAGCACTACGGCTTACGGAGCCGTCGGTGGCGTGTGTTTCTGGTGTGAGGGAGAGATCACCTTGTGAAACTGCATCAAATGTCTGTGTTTTGTTGGCAATCGGCACCTAAGTGCAGATAATCTAAACGACAGTTTCATTGCTGAACGTCGCTCCTCCAAAATCAGACCACAAAGGCTGAATGTTCTCTCTGAAGGATGTAACATATACCGCCGGGTTCAGGGCAGGGAACTGTGTGAACTGTGTGAACGCCACCATTGCAGAAAGTTTTGTTCATTTCAAGTTCAAGCGCGGATACGCTGTTGTCAAAGGATAATTTCCAGGAGAAGCGCACTCACAGAAAGCCGCCTGTCATACTATATACTGCGTGATATGGAGTTCTCTTCTGCATCTTATTGCACTTGAACGGACAAATACACACAAAAATGTCAAGATAACTCGTAAACACAGACGATTATGTCTCCAGTTGAGAAAGAAAACATGTGTGACAGTGTATTGGATCCGTGCAGCTCTTAAAGTGACAGTAACCTAATATTCCTGTTGCCGTCTCTATAATAACACTATTCAAAAGACAAAGCTGTTCTTAACTGAATAACTTTTGTTACTATATTTGTAATGTATATTTTATTTATAAAGTGCAGTGTTATTTTACATTTAATTGTAATTTCTGTACGCAAATCACTTTTAATTAAGTGTTTACTTGTCTTTAATAATGCTTGAAACTTAATAATTTTATAATAGTGCTTGAAACTTAATAATTTATGATAATGCTTGAAACTTAATTTATGATAATGCTCATCTTTAATAATGCTTGAAACTTAATTTTATAATAAAGCTCGTCTTTTATAATGCTTGAAATGTATTATTAAGAATTGGAATCGATAAGCAGAATTTGTTAAAGTTCAAATGATACCAACCCTACTCATTAAGAATCATTAACACACGCACAAATGTGTGTTCACATTAAAGCAATGTGTGTGAGAGTGTGCCATACGTCACTTCTCACAATCATACAAGCGCACACAACAAACCGTATCATTTACAGGCCAATAAATCTGCACCCAAACTGGCACAAAAGATTGAAAAGAGCAAAACAAGTGCCAGGTCCCAGATCAGTCAAATGATTCAGTCATGCAATTAATGTGAACATTTTTACCTTTACCTCACTAGTTCATTTTAACGGTCCTGTGGTGTGATAAATTAATTTTTATTTATGAATATTCCATGCAGTCTCTCAATTAATTTGAGCTCATAATAAAAGCTGCATGTGCGATTTAAAATAGTTCTAGATGAAGTGTCACATGTCACAGCGCAGGACATGACAACTATTCCATGCAGGCCTGCTAATAATCTCTGATACTCATTTAACATATGACTGCATGGATAGTTCGAGTTTCATCCGAATGCATCATGACACACTCGCCGCCGCCGAGAAAAGAGCCTGTAATGCAAACACACATAAACAAAAAAAACTGTTGCTCTCAAATCATGAAAACACATGAAGCAGTTTGTGCCGCTGCGTCCTCTGACTTTGTTTACTTTTAAAAGCTCGCCTCGCCAATAAAATAAAAGGAAATGATCAAACTGGGCTGGCAAGAACATCGACTCAGTTCATTATATCTGCCTGAGTGAAGAAACACACCGTACACAAGCACACAAACGCAGACATCGATCAATGCACTGCTGAACAGAATCAATCCGAAGTGCTCAAGGTCTCCTTCAAATGTCTGTGACATTAAACCAGACAGATTTAAGCAACTTCTCTGCCATGACACAAAATAAGAGCATAGAAGAGCATCGTTTACACAAACGTCATCTGTAGCAACACCAGCGAGTCGTTGGGATGTTTGATTCATTTTAGTGATGAATCAGATGCTCAGTTTAAAATGAATCAGTGCAACAACAACAAAAAACATACACTGAATAATTAATGATTGTGTGGCATTTTACTCCTTTTGTAGTGATACACCAAATATTGGTAATATATAACCCATATGCACTATTATCTAGGAGTTTTCCCTCAATAAACTCCTAATTACTGCTTATTGATGGTAAGTCATGTAATTGTTATAGTGGTTATGTTTAGATTAAGGGATGTAGAATAAGGTCATGCAGAATAAGGCATTAATATGTGGACTAATAAACAGACAATATCCTAGTAATATGCATGATAATAAGCAACTAGTTAATAGTGTTCTGTAATCCAAAGTGTTACCATAATATTTTCTGTTCATCACAATATTTGACAATAGTTTAAAAATTTTTTTATTTAGTGTAAAATTGTTGTTCAAAATCTTTTACTGTGGTAATTATCACTCTCACTGCAATATACATCATCCTCATTACGCCTCTCCCACATTGAAATAGTTCAGATATAATTAGTATATTATCAGATTATTAGTATATATTATATATTAGTATATAATCAGATTGTGGCGAGGGACCGTGAGAGTGGGCCGGTGGCGAATGATGATGAGCGTCAGCTGTGCGCCACACCGGTCTCGTCTCACGGAGGAGTGACGGGAGCATAAAAGGAGGAGCGACGACAGTGCAAGACGAGAGAGGACCAGGCCTGGACTTTATGTTGTGTTTTGTATGTAGGCGGCAGTCGCCGTGAGGGGCTGTTGTGTTCGCCGGTTCCCGCCTCCTTCTTCCCTGATCTTACACAGATATAATTAGTATATTATCAGATTATTAGTATATATTAGTATATAATCAGATATAATTAGTAGCAATTTTTTGAGGGGAAATCTAATTGCAATTTTTCAGTTCAAAATGATTTAAAAGAAAATCCAGGTTTGCTTTTGCAAAAATTGTTTAATTATTTATAGATATGGCTATAAAATACTTACTATTAATATTACTACTGAAAATATAAAAATTGCTAAATAAAAACAAAATAAGAAATGATACTATTTCACTGTAAAATAAAAACAGAGTATTTAAAATATATAATACTAATTTATTTTATTTTATTTTACATTGGAACTGTAAAATTACTTAGATTTATATACTTATACATATATGGGTATAAAATAATTAATATTACTAATAAAAATATAAATTTGCTAAATAAAAACAAAACAAGAAATAATACTATTGTAATATTTCACTGTAAAATATAAACAGATTATTTAAAATACACCGATCAGGCATAACAAAATCTCCAGAACTGCAGCTCTTGTGGGGTGTTCCCGGTCTGCAGTGGTCAGGATCTATCAAAAGTGCTCCAAGGAAGGAACAGTGGAGAACCGGACACAGGGTCATGGGCGGCCAAGGCTCATTGATGCACGTGGGGAGCGAAGGCTGGACCGTGTGGTCCGATCAAACAGACGAGCTACTGGAGCTCAAACTGCTCAAGAAGTTAATGCTGGTTCTGATAGAAAGGTGTCAGAATACACAGAGCATCTCAGTTTGTTGTGTATGGGGCGGCATAGCCGCTGACCAGTCAGGGTGCCCATGCTGACCCCTGTCCACCGCCGAAAGCACCAACAGTGGCACGTGAGCATCAGAACTGGACCACGGAGCAATGGAAGAAGGTGGCCTGGTCTGATGAATCACGTGTTCTTTTACATCACGTGGATGGCCGGGTGCGTGTGCGTGGCTTCCCTGGGGAACACATGGCACCAGGATGCACTATGGGAAGAAGGCAAGCCGGCGGAGGCAGTGTGATGCTTTGGGCAATGTTCTGCTGGGAAACCTTCACTGTCAGAACAAAAGGTACAACGCTGTCACTGCGGCGGTACCCTAAGTTACAAAACCGAAAAGGTACTAATATGTACCTTTAACATATTAATATGCACTCTTAAAGTACTGATATGTACCTTTAAGGTATTAATACGCACTCTTAAAGCACTGATATGTACCTTTTAAGGTACTAATATGTACCATTTAGGGGTGAGTAAAGTACAAAGATGTATCTTTTCACTTTTGTACCTTAGGATACTGCCCCAGTGACAGCACTGTACCTTTTTGTCTGAGAGTGTTGGGTCCTGCCATCCATGTGGATGTTATATTATTTCAAATATATTATATTATAATATATAATATATATTTTTTTATTTTACATTGCAACTGAAAAATTACTTTCTTAATTTTCAAGTTAAACCATTGCTTTTAATTTGTATAGCTTCTCTTTACAATAATGGGAAGATATTCGGCACAATCCGTATGGAGATTTGGTTGTTATTTCGATTAATCGTGCAGCCGTAGCATGACATGATTTCGAACAAATGCACAAAAAAAAATCCAATGTGTGAAAAAGCCTTAAATTCCCGTTCATCTTGAAATGACATCCTCTCCGAGGCCGAGCAGCGAGGCTTTAGCCGCTTCCTTTCGGGACCCCGGCGGAATACACCATTAAACCGTAGGGAGGAGAGAAAACCTGTAGAGCACTAAAATAAAGTTATGTCAAAACCATTCAGCTCTTCCTGCTGTCGCTGCTCAACCTTGCGCGTATTCTCCGAGGGGCCAAGAACATTACAAGCCATTCAGTTTATATGAATGGGCACTAACAGACTTTTTTGCCATTGTGATATGTCTAAATTTGCAGGCACATCCTGTGGTCCATCAGAAACAGCCTTAGTTTCAATTTAGTGTCTCCCAGAAGGACCCAGCTTCCTATTTCGAGTGGAAATTGTATAAAGTTTTCCCCCCAGTGTTCATATCTTTACTGCTTCAAAAGCCCCTTTACCAGAGAGATGAATGAGCTGACAGTTTGATGTCTTAAGCAAGATTGCAAATCATTTCGAATCATTAAAAAAAAACACGCATTCATAACGTCTGTGAATATAATGCATCTGACAAAGAGATGGCAAGCGTTTAATTTTATCACAGAACTCTATAAAATCGAAGGGGAAAGGCCTCATCATTTTATTGGTGCGCCTCTGTACTATAACTCTCGCCGAGCGACTAAAGTAAATGATTACGGCCTTTTTGGAACGGCGCTTCTCCACAAATGTCACAGTTTTGTAAGGAGCAGATGTTTAAGGAATGATGTCAATGTGTCAAGACAGCCGTATATCTTTCACGGCACTGAAAATACTGGTGAGGTGGATCTGTAAAGATTAACCCGAGGATTGAGTCGTCATCATCGTAATACCATCTGCGTTTGTTCTAATTCGCCGTTCGTAACTGTAATTGTATTATAGTCACACACTGCATTAAACATACAGCTACATATTTTCCAGTTTTCGGCACCTTTTGAGTCAGGAAAACTTGAAAGTTCAATGCATTCAGACCTTTAGTTCTCTCTCAAACATTGCAAATTAATTTCAAATGAATAAAATAAATGCCAGTTAATCGAGGCAACAATAAAATTATCTATAATTTTGGTAGCCATATTATTAATTGTATAAATATAATTTTTACATCATTAAAACATGAATTATACGGGCCTATTTTATTGTTATATTATATATAAATTAATTGTATAAATATTATACATTTTCACAGCATTAAAAGTAAATTATACAAGCCTATTATGATATTATATTATATAAATGCACATGCAAAATTTTCTTAAATATACACATGCATGTGTGTGTGTTTATATATACACATAATAATTATACACAGTACACACACATATATTATGTAAACACTATATATATATAATTAATTGTATAAATATTTTTACAGCATTAAAACGTAATTATATGGGCCTTTTTATTATGTTATATTATATATAAATGTATTGTATAAATATTTTACAGCATTAAAATGTAATTATATGAGCCTTTTTATTATGTTATATTAGTATATACAACGCAAAACAGACAAACAACAGATAATGAAATCATTAATCGTAATCATTTGTATGATATTTAATCGTCTGAAGTCATGATCTTGTCAGGCCTAGTAGTTGACATTACGCCATGAAGCTCATGTTGAACCTGGAACATTTCTTTAACTCCCAACACCATCCCTAAATCCTAACACCTCACTAACTCAACATCAAGCTACTATTTTCATCAAAAGCGAACATCTAATCTATTTTATGTGCTCAGTTGTAAAATCTTACGCATCTGACCTAAAATAAAACATCGTGTGGGAATGATAAAGTATCATCTGGTGGCGAACTGGATACTCGTTCAGGGACCGTGCGGGAGTTCGCTGTCCCCTGCACATGTTGCGCTGGTGTGACCGTAATGAGCGCCGCGCCTTTGCTCCCGGGCTTAATCTCTCTGCCCGGAGAGCAGCCCGAGGCGTAATTAACATTGCAGGCATTGCAGCCTGACGTGTTGAATAATTACCCGCTCCTCAATGACACGCCAGTTCCTGCGTTGCTGCAGAGCGCAGGTGAAATCGTAACCTTATCCCAGCCAGCTGCCGCTTCAGGGAGGCCGTCACGAAAACGACTTGACCGTAGCAAGATGCTACCAGTGGAGCCGGTGTGGAAGGCTGGAAAAATGAGGCACAAAACATGCAGAAATGAGCAAATAACACAAATTATGTTTAAATATGTGGGGGGAAAAAATCTACTTTTAATATATTTTTTAAATAAAAAAGACAAACTGCAACTCAAACTATATTAAAAATATATATAGTATTTTTTTACTTAATTTATTAAAATGTAATAAAAAAATTATGCATTATTAGCTTAATAAAGCATATTTTTTACAGTGTTATTTAAATATTTTACCTGTTTCCTATTTACATTGACCGACATTTGAAAGAAATAATACTTATTCAGCAATGATGCGTTTAAATTGAATTTAACTTTTACATTGTTACACAAAATTCACATAAATCTTTTGAAATTTCTATTCATCAAATAATCCTGAAAAAATGCATCACAAAAATATGAAGCAGCTCAACGGTTTCCAACTCTGATAATAATCATAAATGTGTGTTGATCATCAGATCCTCATGTGAGAATGATCAGTGAAGGATCATGTGACACTGAAGACTGGAGTAATGATGATAAACTCAGCTTTGATCACAGGAATAAATCACATTTGAACATTTATTAAAATAGAAAGCACTTATTTTAAATTGTAAAAATATTTCACGATTTTTACTGTATTTTTGATCAAATAAGTGCAGATTTGGTAAGCATGAGAGACTTTTTTAATAAAATCCCAAACTTTTGAAAGGTAGTGTAATTCCACTGAATAATTCTTTAATAATCTAAATCTTTAATTATGTCAAATATTTTCCACAGGATGTCTCAGTGATGCCAGTTGATCAGACGAAATGATTCTCCACAGTGGCCCGCTCTTGATCTTTATCGTAATGCCATTAACATAGCTGCTCTATTTTCTTTTGACTAAACTGTGAGAACATGTATTAATATAGCTCATGTTCTTGTACCATTACAATTTTAGTGCATGCAAACTGTTAAAGACGACCCCCCATGTGCTGTTCTTTATGGGTCCCCTTTGACTCACTGTGATTCCTTGTGTCTGATCCCATTCAACAGTTTGCCTTGAACTGGGAAAGACGATCGGCTCGGGTTTCCCATTGGAGTGGACTCTCATCTCAGACTACTTTGAAAGTGTCTCCTGACATTCTAATTAAGCTCTGAACGCCCTCCCTCTGGGAGGTTGCCCTTCCAAAGCCATCCGGCAGGTCAGCGCTGAGTTATTTGCACTGGTTTTGTGGGTAAACTTAATAATTCCCCTAAGAAAAAAGAACGAGTCTATCAATCCTGCACAGAAAGGGCACAGTTACAGCTAGTGAATGAACAGGTTGAAATGAAATCAGTGCTGGGCTCAGCTTTGAATCTTTGGCAAAGTTTTGTTTTGCTTGTCATGATGTTCTGAAATTCCCTCGACAGGTCGGATATCCACAGGTGCAAAAGCACAACGTTTTGTTTTTGTTTGCTCTCGGCCAATTAGCGACTTCCGTAGCTCATCCGTAGTTCATCAGGAACTTGTTTTTGTGGATATCATTTGCCCATCAATAACAATTCTCAATTTGTTTAACTGAAAGGATTCTAAACAAAGTTGCTGATTACAAAATTAAAGAAGTTAAAAAAATAGGTTTCATATTACATTTCCATATTTCATTTTATTATAGATAAGAGTAAATTAAATTCAAATATACTATAATGCCAAAAGTTTTGGGACGCCTGCCTTTACATGCACATGAACTTTAATGCCATCCCATTCTTAATCCGTAGGGTTTAATATGGAGTCGACCCACCCTTTACAGCTATAACAGCTTCAGCTCTTCTGGGAAGGCTTTCCACAAGGTTTAGGAGTGTGTTTATGGGAATTTTTGACATTCTTCTAGAAGCGCATTTGCGAGGTCAGGCACTGATGTTGGACGAGAAGGCCTGGCTCGCAGTCTCCGCTCTAATTCATCCCAAAGGTGTTCTATCGGGATGAGGTCAGGACTCTGTGCTGGCCAGTCAAGTTCCTCCACACCAAACTTGCTCATCCATGTCTTTATGGACCGACGCTTTGTGCAGTGGAGCGCAGTCATGTTGGGACAGGAAGGGGCCATCCCCAAACTGTTCCCACAAAGTTGGGAGCGTGAAATTGTCCAAAATGTCTTGGTATGCTGAAGCATTAAGAGTTCCTTTCACTGGAACTAAGGGGCCAAGCCCAACCCCTGAAAAACAACCCCACACCATAATCCCCCCTCCACCAAACTTTACACTTGGCACAATGCAGTCAGGTAAGTCCCGTTCTCCTGGCAACCGCCAAACCCAGACTCGTCCATGGGATTGTCAGACAGAGAAGCGTGATTGGTCACTCCAGAGAACACATCTCCACTGCTCTAGAGTCCAGTGTAGGCGTGCTTTACTCCACTGTATCCCACTCTTTGCATTGCTCTTGGTGATGTAAGGCTTGGATGAGCTGCTCGGCCATGGAAACCCATTCCATGAAGCTCTCTCCGCACTGTTCTTGAGCTCATCTGAAGGCCACAGAAGTTTGGAGGTCTGTAGCTATTGACTGCAGAAAGTTGGCGACTTCTGCGCACTGTGCACCTCAGCATGCGCTGACCCTGCTCTGTGATTTTACATGGCCTATCACTTCATGGCTGAGTTGCTGTTGTTCCCAATTGCTTCCTCTTTGTTATAATCCCACTAACAGTTGAGCGTGGAATATTTAGTAGTGAGGAAATTTCAGGAATGGACTTATTGCACAGGTGGCAACCTATCACGGTACCACGCTTGAGTTCACTGAGCTCCTGAGAGCGACCCATTCTTTCACAAATGTGTGTAGAAGCGTCTGCATGCCTAGAGCTTGATTTATACACCTGTGGCCATGAAGGGATTGAACACCTGAACTCAGGGATTTGGAGGGGTGTCCCAATACTTTTGGCAATATAGTGTAGTTGGCTGAAAGTTCAGGTCATATTATTTCACTCCAAAAACAAATGATTTTTTATTTATTTTTATTATATACAGAAATTATATTTTACATAAAGAAAATTAAGAGGGGGATACTTTTTGCATTGTGACTCTATTCTCAAGACAATGGAGCATTTTTTCCCCCAAATTCCAGACATCCCACCTCTCCCGGAAGTTCCGTGAGTCTCCCGCATATAGATTGACGTCCGCAAATTATATACAATATCCCGTAAATGTCACGTGCGAGAGAGAAGCCCCGTTTTCGGGATCTGATCACAAATGGTCAGCCAAGACACAACCGTTTTTCATCTGGTATTATCGCGGATTCCTAATGCGTCTCCTGTGACCACTTGCATTTGGATGTCCTATTATTTTGTCAGAATACATCACTTTCACTTTCGGCACACAAACACTATTGAATGAATGAACTCATCATGTTACCCGAGTGAAATATCCGTTAATTAAAGCAGGGTTTTTCCTGCACTGTAAATATTTTGGCAGCTGCTAAAGTGAATCTTTGTCCCGCCAAAGATTTATTTGATCATTTAATACTGCCGTTCTGCAGTACCAGTACCCACTGATAGCTATGAAGTGAGTCTGTGAAGAGCATCAAAGGTTTCTATTGACGTGTTTTTGCAGCGTTGAGCAATGTAGCCAATCACAGACATATCTGTTGAGCGTGTGAATGCAATGGCCAATCAGATGTGCTTATGTTGGCGGAGATTATGTTCACACTTGCGAAACCTTTCATTATAACCAACAAAGTGTAAACATGATGTCAATAAGATAGTCATTAATTATTCCACAGCTTCATTAGTTATAACAAAAGTTTTGGCAAGAGTGCAGTTTTGTGTACCTCATATTTCGGCTGTGAGTGAAACGCAGGGTGGTGCTCTAGAGTTAGAAGTTCTCCCGCTGAACACAACACAAGCTCCGGCATGAGATCCAGTGCCGTAACGGTGGAAACGGGACAACTGAGACTGGCCGATTACACTTGCATTAGTTCTAAATGTTTCATTTTTACTTCTTATATTTGTTAAACAAGCTTAAATGTAGGCAATGTGTATTAAAAACGATATAAAATATGCTATACTGTAAAATACGAGTGAAAATAAAGGAATTAGTATCATGCAAACCAGTGGTTGTGTCGAGTAGGCTATTTTAAAAAAGTTTAGAGGATTTAAGTTAATCCGTAGACATTAATTCATGTATGAAGTAAAAAAAAAGAAACTAGTTTTATAGCAAAAATTAATCAACTATGCTGGGTAAAATTAACCCAACATGTGTTCTGTCCTATATTTACCCAGCCCTTGGGTTGTTTTTAACCCAGTGTTTTTTAGAGTGTAACAGACCTGCCACTTTTTCTCTGTAATGTGTAATTTTATTACTAACTTTTCAAATCAGTCACTTTTTACATATAAATAAAAAGATTATTTATAAAACCCTGTTAAAGATATTAGAATAAGGTTTTTTTTTTTGCAAAACAATTCAATACGATTCGGATATCTTCAGATCAGAAAAGGAGAATCTGCGCTTTCCTTTGGCACTCCAGTCGAGTTGATCTAGTCCACCTCTCGCCCCCTTCCAATCTGAGCAATATGACCTCTCGCTGTTGTCACTTAGGAGATTTATTGAGGCCACATGCATTGTGATCGGCCAGCGGACCTGCCTGTGACCCCCCTTTATGAGCTCTCTGGACTAATGCCACATAATGTCTGTAAGTTAGCCTGTGCAATTATAAAGCCTGTGGACTGAAAGAGCTGTCATTAGGATGTGCTTAAGGACAGCGGACTGCGGAGTCTGGCCCTGGGACAGGACGGCAAATGGACTGGGAGCTGTAAGACGAGCCGGCCAGAAGGGGATAATTAGAGTGTTTTGTCCGACATTGTTGATATAAATATGACAAAAGCCCCTCCTGTTCCTCACCAACACACACTCATTTGCCCACTCTACGAGCCGCCCATAGACATTGCCCTAATCATCATGTTCAACAGGTGGTGGGCAAATGCGAAGGGCATGAAACCGATACTGTGTTTCCTGCAAACTGACAAACGTGCTAATTAATCCTGATCTTTTTTCCTTTTCTTCCCCCACTTATTGTTTTCCATCTGTGTGAGGCCATGCTGAAAGCAGTTTTCCTGCAGTCGATGCAGTGTTAACCCTAACGCGTTTAAAGAATCATAAACGGCGATTCTGTCACCATCAGTTAGGTTTCCCCATGTATTTGTATGTGAATTTTAGGACAACGCATAAAAAAACACTGAACAGAAACACCAAGATGCGCATCCCCATGATACATTATAAACAGACAGTGCACTATACAGGGGATAGGGAACGATCAGACAGTGCACTATATAGGGGATAGGGAACGATCAGACAGTGCACTATACAGGGATAGGGGAACGATCAGACAGTGCACTATACAGGGATAGTGCGATCAGACAGTGCACTATATAGGGGATAGGGAACGATCAGACAGTGCACTATATAGGGGATAGGGAACGATCAGACAGTGCACTATATAGGGGATAGGGAACGATCAGACAGTGCACTATACAGGGGATAGGGAACGATCAGACAGTGCACTATACAGGGGATAGAGAACGATCAGACAGTGCACTATATAGGGATAGGAACGATCAGACAGTGCACTATATAGGGGATAGGAACGATCAGACAGTGCACTATACGGGGATAGGAACGATCAGACAGTGCACTATACAGGGGATAGGGAACGATCAGACAGTGCACTATATACGGGGATAGGAACGATCAGACAGTGCACTATACAGGGGATAGGGAACGATCAGACAGTGCACTATACTAGGAGCGATCAGACAGTGCACTATACAGGGGATAGGGAGATCGGACAGTGCGATCAGACAGTGCACTATACAGGGGATAGGGAACGATCAGACAGTGCACTATACAGGGATAGGGAGCGATCAGACAGTGCACTATACTATAGGAACGATCGGACAGTGCACTATATAGGGGATAGGGAACGATCGGACAGTGCACTATACAGGGGATAGGGAACGATCAGACAGTGCACTATACAGGGGATAGGGAACGATCAGACAGTGCACTATACAGGGGATAGGGAGCGATCAGACAGTGCACTATATACGGGATGAGGCGATCAGACAGTGCACTATACAGGGGATAGGAGCGATCAGACAGTGCACTATACAGGGGATAGGGAACGATCAGACAGTGCACTATACAGGGGGAAAACGATCGGACAGTGCACTATATAGGGATCGGACGATCAGTGCACTATATAGGGGATAGGAACGATCGGACAGTGCACTATACAGGGGATGAGGAACGATCAGACAGTGCACTATACAGGGGATAGAGAACGATCGGACAGACAGGGATGCGATCGGACAGTGCACTATACAGGGGATGAGAGCGATCCAGACAGTGCACTATACAGGGATAGGAACGATCGGAGACTATATAGGGGATAGGGAACGATCGGACAGTGCACTATACAGGGATAGAGGAACGATCAGACAGTGCACTATACAGGGATAGAGAACGATCAGACAGTGCACTATACAGGGGATGAGGAACGATCAGACAGTGCACTATACGATCGGGACGATCAGACAGTGCACTATACAGGGGATAGGGAACGATCGGACAGTGCACTATACAGGGGGATAGGGAGCGATCGGACAGTGCACTATATAGGGGATAGGGAACGATCGGACAGTGCACTATACAGGGGATAGGGAACGATCGGACAGTGCACTATACAGGGGATAGGGAACGATCGGACAGTGCACTATATAGGGGATAGGGAACGATCGGACAGTGCACTATACGGGGATGAGAACGATCGGACAGTGCGCTATACAGGGGATAGGGAATCATCGGACAGTGCACTATATAGGGATAGTGAACGATCGGACAGTGCGCTATACAGGGGATAGGGAACGATCGGACAGTGCACTATATAGGGGATAGGGAACGATCGGACAGTGCGCTATATAGGGGATAGGGAACGATCGGACAGTGCACTATATAGGGATAGGAGCGATCGGACAGTGCGCTATACAGGGGATGAGAGCGATCGGACAGTGCACTATATGGGGATAGGAACGATCAGACAGTGCGCTATACAGGGGATAGGGAATGATCAGACAGTGCGCTATACAGGGGCTAGGGAACGATCAGACAGTGCACTATATAGGGGATAGAAAACGATCAGACAGTGCACTATATGGGGGATAGGGAACGATCAGACAGTGCGCTATACAGGGGATAGGGAACGATCAGACAGTGCGCTATACAGGGGATAGGGAACTATCAGACAGTGCGCTATACAGGGGCTAGGGAACGATCAGACAGTGCGCTATACAGGGGATAGGGAACGATCAGACAGTGCACTATATAGGGGATAGGGAACTATCAGACAGTGCACTATATAGGAGATAGGGAACTATCAGACAGTGCGCTATACAGGGGATAGGGAACGATCAGACAGTGCACTATATAGGGGATAGGGAACTATCAGACAGTGCACTATATAGGAGATAGGGATAGACTATATCACGTGACACATGATAACCAATGGTGTACTACATCAAACCTGGCATCATCACATGCCATTTTGAATATGTATGACCATGAATGAGATCTGATGAGATTTCCTTTTGTGTTCCACCGAAGAAAGAAACTCATATGGGTTTGGAGAGACGTGAGTGTGAGTAAATGATGACAGAATTTACTTTTTTGGGTTAACTATCCCTTTAAGGGAGGGTGTACTATAACAAAATCTCCTTCTGACCATGTCAGTTAAATCCTGCAAATGAAAGATTGATTTGCCTTTGCAAACCAGCATGGAATTGAAACCCAACATGTTGCTTTTAAATTCCAACAAATGATATGTGTGGTAACAGAATATGTGTGTCAGTATCCACCGGCAGTGAAAGCACTGATTCATCGGTCGTGATGAAGAGGATTTTTCCTTTCTTTTTAATTTTATGGAGCTACACGGTGAATGAAGAACATCTCACAGGGAAAATATATCTTGAGGTTTAATATCTTATATATTTTTTGTTTTTCCAAGTATCACATGAAATCCCTTCTTTGTGGTCTTTGTCGTAAATTCTGTAAATGGGTTTATCTTGGGAATTGAAATTTGGCTCAAAAAATAATAGTTGTGATCATTTATTAACTTTCATGTCATTCGTTCTTCTGTGGAGCACAAAAGGAAATCTTTATCAAGACCAAAACAGCTCTAAAAGTGACCTAAAACACCATAAAAACATATGACTTGCGTACTTTATACCAAGTCTTCTGAGGTGTATTATGTTTGTGTGGGGAACATGCTGAAATTTAAGCCACTATTCATTACAATTCTTACTCTGCACTGTAGCAAACCTTATTTGCACCAGGTTTGGCGTCGATGACAATCGCCCATGAGGCAAGAGACGAACCACTGACGCACAGCGCAACTAGATTTGGCTGGTTAGTTTTTTATTCAGTATCTTTCAAAATATGTGAAATTTTGCAAAGGGATTTTTACTAATTATTTACTAATTAATTACATGATGTGCAAAATAATTAATCTAATTAACACAAATTACCCTGTGTTTAATTTAAATTCATTCTTGTGTTTAATTCAACATAGAATTTATTACACATAGGACCCTATCATACACAATGTGACGGCAGGCAGTGTGTTCTGCTAGCTTCAGCCCGACGCAGTTCTCATGTTCACGTCCAGCTCCACGGTGTTTAAATATCAAACGCACTGGCGCATCTGTTCACCCATGGGCGTCTGGTCTGAACACCAGGTGTGTTCAGGAGCATTGTTGGTGTGCTGCTATTGTGAGGAACTGAAAACCACTGACCATTGACCAACACAAACCTGCTCTAAAGTCAATAGTGCAGTATTTATTGTGTTATTTAAAGGGTGTGTTAGTAATATGAGCCTATAGGTGGAGCACAACACACACACACTCTGATTATTACACACACAGGGTAATAGGGTAACAGGGTAAACACAGCAGCACACTTAAAAAGTAAAGGATTAAAATGTAAAAGATTATTATTGTATACATAAATATAAAAATGCCTACATGTCATAATGGATAGTCATTGCATGTTTCAGAACTAGCCTACCTAGAGTATTTGCAGTAATTACGAGCAAACAGGGTTCATTGGACAAGCAGATCCGTTTCCTCGCTAACTAGAGAAGCGTTCAGTTTTTCCGTTTACAAATTCCTCCATGTAAATAGCGAATCCGCCATGGCACGAGCGCAACTGGCTTTTAAAGGGAATGGGAGATGAGATTCTGATTCCCAAAACACACCCATGACTGATTAAGAGACTAGGGACGACCCTTTTGGGCCTGGCGCGCAGACCGTTTTTTCTGTCGTTAAACTAGCAAAAGTGGATTCAGACACGCCCTAACTGCACCTGAGCCATGTGCTTCAGGCCATTGAGTCGTTCATTCATTCGATTCGTTCAAACGGCTGATTCATTCAGGAATGAAGTAAATGGCTCTCTTTATGAATGAGTCATTGAATCACTGATTCATTCAGAAGCGAAACACCGCTGTGTTGTTCTGAGACGCACAACAGTTCTGCTCTGGATTTAAGTAATATTTGTGTTGGCAAAATCGAGCAAAAACAGACAATATTGTGTCTAAGACATAACAATATTAACTTCTTATTAACTGAATCATTGTATGAAATCACTTGTGCTATTCTAGCACTCCTGTGATTTTGCACTTGTGATATTGTTTAACTATATCAGATGATATAAATGAGACAGAAACTCATACAGGGCATGTTTCAGGGTCATTCTAACTGTATTCTATAGGCTCAGCACACAGTTGTTGCTCTGCTTCATGTTCGTGAATCAACTGTATGAAATGTAAGATGAACTACATAGGTCTGGGACAGGTATATTAAATGTACCATAACTAATTAAATCAAGTCACATTCTGTCCTTGTATCCGTGCAGACATGGCTCTCGCGCTGTTTTGTTTGTCTAGTGTTTTGGATTGCTATTAAAATACTGAAAATTGATTAACTGGTCAATCAGCGCATGACAAGATTTTCTCACTAATATTAAGGGTGTGCTATGAGAACCCACCTGCCTCGGACGCACCTTTGCAGATGCAGGATATACGCATGGAACAACTGGCAAGTCTGTGCCTGGAGGCTCTGTCCGTGGAGGATGCGTGATTTATACATGATTGGATTATTGATGGCGGGTTCCTATTCTTTGGCTTTGGGATGCCCTGACCTTAACTTGGTAAAGACAGCTGCAAGCATTCACCCATATTAAACAATGAGACAGAAAGATCAGAAAGTGATGGGAATTGAGAAACTTCTGAACCCAAAACAACAGTCTGATTAAGGATACTAGGGAAGAGTGGGCTGTCGGGGTCCTGATCGGTGAACTTTTAGACTGTAACCGGTCTCCATGGACGCGTAATGTAAACTGTGATTCTGAGGACCAGATTCTGATTGATTGATTATGATCCGGACAAATTACAAGATCATCAAATGGATTAAAAATAATAAGTCATATTTGCCTGACCTAATCAATAGCCCAACATGAACCTCACTTGGTCCCTATCTCTCGGTTGGGAGGTCAGCCAGGTCTGCTATCTATCTTCCCTGTGCACTGCCTTATCTCCCTTCAAGGACAAACCATGAACTGAACTGAAAACATCTGAAGTTATACACAACACAATCTCAGATCACTGACCTACCCGATCCACCCCCTCCAACTAAGCGTCTGCCTGTCTATCTCCTCTCCCTCCCATACAAAAATCCCATCACGTGACCACGTGTACTGTGGTTTATGTTTATGTTTATGTTTTGTTGTGTTTGCTATGTAATGCTTGCTAAATTGCATTCTTGTATTTCTGGACGGCGCCTGAATTCAACTGCGGCCCGGAGGCTTGCTCCAAACTTCATTTACATTATACTGTAACACAACAACTTCAACTTCAACTTCATTAAATCAACAGCCCTAAAATATATATTTCACAGTGCTCCATGTGAGTAAGTGATGGCAGAATAAAATCATGAAAGTGGCAAAAAGTTTTGTTGTTGTTGTGGTTGTTTTAACCACACCTTTTCTCACATTCAGTCTCTACAGTGCTGAATTGAGCCTGTTATGTGGGTATAAGTCGTACCTGACACGAGTCGTTGAGCGTCCAGCATCCTGTCACACGAATCCCTGCAAGCCAGGGGACAGATCGCTGAAGAGGCACATGAGGCCACTCAACTCCAGGCCCAAATTCACTGTCAAATGATGGATCACTGGAGAGCAAAGAGAGAGAGAGAGAGAGCTTGAGACGAGAAAAATGCTGCACAGAGAAATTTACTACACTTCCAAGAAACTGCTGGAACGGCAACAGATTACGGCCGGCCCTTAAACTCCATTTTACTCGAATGGCCTGCTGACCAGAATGTGTGATTATCTTGTTTCATGTCAAACGTCCAAGTGGCTGATTCGTTGACAATTTGTCCTCCAGGCTGAAGGAACATGCAATAAAATGTGGGCGCGTTTTCGGCGACCCGATTCCAGGGTCATTAGCGGTTTTGCGCAAAGCTGGTGTTTGAGGGCGAAGCGCTGGACGCTTGTGGTTTCGTTTCTTATTTCTACCGAGGGCTTTTGTCCACGCTGGCATTGCAGACCAAGGGTGGGCCTCTGGATTTGAGTGATTTATGAAGACGAGTAAAGAGGCCACGCGGTCGACAGCGCTGTCACATACAGGGGAGGAGGAAACCGCATCAGGACATCAGAAAGGCAGGCGAGTGCTCGCGAGCGATGGCCAAAACTGCACACCGAGGGCCCCTTCATGACAAGGAAATGAAATCTGACCGCTGTCCGCAGGGATGAGGTGCACCGGGAGGAAGCGAGCACATTTCCATCAAGTTAAAGCTGACAGGGGAAAGTCTGCATATTTCATCCAGCACATGTTTTGCAAGTGCAAAGAGCCAAATCCTTTTCGATTTTTCATCTTATTATTTTGTTACCCCGAATTTACCCATTAATAGCTTACATGCAGCTGCGTGCACCTGCATTAGAGACTTCTCCAGATGTGCATCACGCATTTCTCTACGCATTTATGTCACGCTGGGATATTTGTGAAATATATGAGATCCCACCAATCACCAAAACACTCCATCCAAAATCCCATCAAACACAACAATGCAACACATCCATAACGTCCCAAAACTGACTCGATACTCGCTTTGGGATCCCGCTTAGAGGTCTGAAATGTTTTTATTCGCATTAAAGTCAAAATCAAAATGGACTGTGTTACTTTCCTAATACATGTGGCTCTTCTTTGGAATAATGTGCAATATAATCAAAATTTAGGCCTACATTTAATATTTATAAATTTGATTTGCATTAAAAAAAAAGGCAGCGGCTATTTGCACTTAGATGCGACAGATGCTATTTACACTAAGTGCAAATAGCTGTAGATGCTATTTACTGAGTAGTTACTAAAATAGTGATATATTCTATTTACACCATATAAAAGTAGCAGTTCTTTGCAATATGTGTAAATAGTAATTACATGCAATTTATACTTTATTTTGACAGATGCATACTATTTGCACCTCAGTGTTGTTGTACATTAACAGGATGCAATAATAACAGAGTGTAAATGATTATATTTATTAAAATTATTAAATGGATGCCGCCGTAAAGGGACACTAAAAGCCCTTCCTAGACTGACCCCTAACTCTACCCAATAAATGCTTTTATTATTATTAAACATTTCGTTAGGCACTTTATTTCCACTTTTAGAACATTTTCTTAATTTTTATTGAAAGTAAATGCCTTTCCGATGTGATATGTGATGAGAAAAGAGAGAAGAGCGAGCTCGGCAAAAGGCGGATTCGAACCCGGGTCGATCGCGTCAAAACCAAGATCCTTAAGCTTTACGCTTTACTGACTACGCCACTGAAAACATTGAGAGGTACACGTCTAAAACTGAGCTACTCATTTGTGCTTCACGGACCGTTGTCAGTGCAAAATCTCACAATACAATAACAATAAATAAATGTGCTAAACTTGTTTTGCAGAATAATTAAACAACGCAATATTGATGTGCGGGTGCCCAGTGCCCGTAGCTGTATCCTTTCTAGTCTTTACCGTGAGCTGCTCATGAGCCGATCTCGATCACGCGACGCTACACAGCGCTGGGAGATCCAGTAAAGCAAGCATTTGAATTCGCCACAGAATTAATAACATCGCTGCGAGATCTAGTGACACTCAAATTCAGCGCATTCTCCATTATAAAACTAAAATTTCAAGATGTAGGAAAAAGTATAACAAATCAGCAACATTCACTATGACATTAACACTGACTGTAACCATGGAAGTGAGGATGCTTCCAAGCCATCTTTTCCAGCATGTCAAAACCATGATATTATAAATATATTATTTTAATGTAGACCAAAACATTATTTGTCCCTTCATTACCCCCATTTACCTAAAATTCAAGATGTAGGAAAAATAAAAAAGACATTAAATACATTTTCCCATATTGTACCTTTCTGGAGTTTAATTTTAGGTGTTGATGTCTTTAAGAATATATATCTGCGGTATAAGTACCAAAAACCATCGCAATATATTTTTTACAGCTCCTTTCTCCTGATAAGAACAAGTTTAATTAATATTCATGAGCCTCTCTTCTGATTGGCCTGTTGTTTTCGGGAACTTTGGTAATGTCAGTCAGCGGCTGTGGGCGGGGCATGAGGAATGTGATGTCACATTCCTCAGAGAATCAAAACGGCTTGTCTAATGAGACTGCTCTGGTATAATGGGGATTAAAAAAATAAGGAGTAGGTGGATTTTTATCACTTTAACACCTTGTAAAAGTGGCATAATAGGTGACCTTTAATCGTTTTGCTTTTGAATTATTTAGACATTGTGAATGAAAACGCTGCCCTCAAATGTTAATCTGGATCCTTGCAAACTTAAAATAAAACTGCATATTGTAATTTCTGCAAGTTAAGTCTATTTATTACCAAGGTATTTGTCAGTAATAAAGTCTAAATGGGGGAAAATGTGTATAAATACACTGCAGCTTGATTTATGGTGTGCTCCTAGTAATAAAAAAGTTAGTCTGGAGCCCTGAATTTAAACACATAATCTTAGATTTAGGCCTTTATGTTTTGGAGTGTGTAGCTCTGAATAGATGACATCATTAAGGCCTTTTACTTTCAGCCACGCCCCTTTTTTACCACCCCTAATGTTTTTCTTCTTGAACATCCTGCGTCACAGAAATACGCCACATTACCAAAGTTAAACGGGATGCGAATGCCACTTTCTGCTGGTTTTACAGATTATGCAATACTCACACTGTTTTAGACGGACTGTGTAACATTATCAGCACAGTAGTGGAAATATTCCCACTGCATTGAGTGAAAACATGCGGCGTGTTCCTGCAGCGTTTCCGGTGCGTAAGAACGCGTGGGTTAAAGCTCTCAGTGGCAGCTGAGGTTCAGGAGCTGCGGGTCACGGAGGCCGCGAGCGAGAGACTTCCACTGCACAGCACATTAAGGAAGCAGCTCTAACATTTATGTTTTGAAGCATTGAGCTCAAGTGAAGCTCAACAGCTCCCTGGATCACAGCGAGGAAACACTCGGCTCGGCCTGACAACAGCCTTTCCTGAAAATCACAATGACCCTAAACAAAAAAGAAAGAGTACATTTATGAGGCGTTTTTATGTCACTGGGTTGAACGTATAAAAGCGAGATTAGTGAAGCAGATTGCACAGCTCTAAAACCTAGTGAACTGCTTCGCTATACTTCTAAGGAAGTATCTTGAATTAAATGAGTTTATTTGCCATTTGTACATGCAAAGAATAGAATTTTTTGAGCAAAGCTCTTAGAGTCAGCAATAAAAAAACTAAATAAATAATAATAAATACAGGGCTTGACAAGGAGCACCTGTGCGCCATATATATATATATATATATATATATAGCACAACACCAGTCATGCATCTTACGGGTATATATATGTGGCAAATAGCCAATAATACATCATACGGGTCAAAATGATCAATTTTTCTTTTATGCCAAAAATCATTAGGATATTAAGATCATGTTCCATGAAGATATTTAGTAAATGTCCTACCGTAAATATATCACAAATGTATTATTAGTAGTGATATGCATGGCTACGGTCTTCATTTGGACAACTTTAAAGGAGATTTTCTCAATATTTAGATTTCTTTGCACCCTCAGATTCCAGATTTTCAAATAGTTGCATCTCGGCCAAAAATATTGTCCTAACAAACCATACATCAATGAGAAGCTTATTTATTCAGCTTTCAGATTATGTATAAATCTCAATTAAAAAAATTTGACCCTTATGACTGCTTTTGTGGTCCAGGGTCAAATATATAAAAACACACACTAGCCATACTAGTGTTATTTTAGCATCACTGAGATACTATTTTGTTTTTGTTCATATTTTGAATTCAATTTGAAAAGTTTTAGTAAAACTTGTTTTGTAATTTCTTTTAGTTTTGTTATTATTATTTTTTTAATTATTAATTTTTATTTCAGTTTTCGTTTGGTACATGCAGGTTAATTTCAACTACATGAAAATAAGAAAAGTTTAAGTTTTTAATATTTTATGTCAGTTAACATTTATTTATTTCAAATGAATAGTTTTTTATGGTTTTAGTTTTTGTTTATACACACATATATAAACCTTAATTCTTTTTTTGTTTGTTTGTTTTTGGATGCGATTAATCTGAGCACACAGATTATATCATAAAATAACCTATAAGTCTCTATATGACAAAAATAGTCTTACAGATGTATGGTAGACATATTTTATGTATATATTAGACATATATATTGGATGCTAATAAGCTGTGCACTACATTATTACACTACATATTATAGTTAATTAACCTAAAACCATAAAAAAACACATTTAAATAATTAGCTAGTTCCCAGTTCTAATTTTTTACTAAAATTTAAATAAAACTTAATAAGTTTGGAGTTTTTCCAATGTCTTTAAAAGAAGTCTCTTATATCAAAAATACAGTAAAAATGGTGAAAAATTATTACAATTTAACATGGCTGTTCTCTGTGTGAATATATAGTAAAGTGTGATTTATTCCTGTGATCAAAGCTGAGTTTATCATCATTACTCCAGTCTTCAGCGTCACATGATCCTTCACTGATCACTCTCATATGAGGATCTGCCGCGCAAGAAAAATAAAAACTAATTCAAAATATTAATAATAGCATAGCTGACACAAAATATACGTGAAAGTCTCAGAAATGCTAAATAGGCTGCATGTTTTGACCTTGTTTATAAAGCAATCCGAACCCTGTAATGCTCAGTGTAACTGAGTTTAATTACGAGCTTTTACTCAGTAATTGCTCATTCACAGATAAGATGTCACATCAGTCAGCGGCTAAATGCTTCGTATCGTCGTTGCCTTGAGCTCATAAACTCATAAAATCTGCTTTATATGCCAGGAATTCAGCCCATTGTTTTGCCAAAATTAATTTCTGCAGTTTACTGTTACAGAAGTCCATCAAAAGGGCCGGAAGTGATTACTGTTTATTAAAAGAATCTCCTGACGTGCACTAACGGTGAGTTGCAGAATGGCCGCTCGCTGACGCCCCAGAGAGGTAAACAAAGACAGGAAGATCAAATAATGCATTCATCACATTCCCCAGAGCCGGAGGCCAAGTTCATGTCAAATCCATAATAAGGAAAGTATCCTCCGCGCAGCTCGTTTCCCCACACGCACGTCACTCTCTGCTGGAAATCTACGCAGAGGATGCATTGATATTCCTGGCGCTTCCTTTCTCACAAGCTCAATACAGGCTCGTCACATCTCAAGCAGCGGCGTGCATCTCCCTCCCACTTAAACACACAATTATAAACCATTAGGCTGCCAAAACAGGGCCTTTGTTTTGTGTTTGGGTTAGTTTTTTTCTCTTTTTTTTCAGAGGGAAAGCTATGGTGGAGTGCATAACAGGCCGGTAGTTTGTCTTGCCTGGAAAATAACAAGATTTAAGAGGTAATGAGAGTCTAGGACAACAACACACAGCTGCCAGCCGCCTGCTGTTTCAATCATCTGTTTAAATCTTGATGGTTTATCATGTCTGCTGATGGACAAACTAATATAAACTGTGTGTTTTCTCAGATTTCTCAGCACTGTATGCCAAGGCTGTAACCATGTCTTGAACATTGGGGGGGACAATTTTTAAATATTTTTATAAAGCATAAAGAAACAGAACAGTGAATGAAATTAGGTCTAATTCTATTTAGGAAATAATCCTTTTGGGACTATTTGCAAATAATATTTGCATTAATTTGCATCAAATATATTGTTATTCTCGAGATTCTTCCCGTTAAGAAATACATAGATCCGCTAATAATGTTTATGGTCTGGTGGTAGAATTTTTGTAAACCGTGTCGAAGGTTACAGCTTCTAATCCGCCCTCATATAGGTTTTTTTTGTTGTTTTTTTTAAATCAGTGATTGTATATTAAGAGCATGGACACGTTTGTGTGCATTTTGTGATTCCACCAGAAAGAATAGCGTCTCCACAACGGCATTAAGCGATAGATTGACGTGCTCGTCTGTGTGAAGACTGAACGAGCCACAAGAGAATGTAAACCCCACCTACTTTGATGTGATTGGCCGTCTCAATCATTTTGAGACATACAGAGTGCTGCGTAATGGAGAGCAGGAGAGCAGTGCAAGAATGCCAAATATGGGGGGGGGGGCAATTAGGCCATTTCTAATTATTGGGGTTACTCATGTCTATAGTGGTTACGGCCCTGCTGTATGCGGACTCTACTGAGGTCAGTTAGATCAGTCTATATACAGTCAAAGCTTAAACCTTCAACATTTCTCACATTATCCGTTTATTCTCTATAGTTTAGAAAATGGTAATAAAATATGACAAGAACTGTGTCAGAACTAACTCATAATGTCAGATAACTTTGATATGTAATGGATTACACTCAACCAATCAGCTGTTAAATTTAACTACACAATTAGATAATACCAATTTAGATCCACCAATGACCAAGCGATGTTTCATTTAGTTCAGTCTGTGGTGTCAAAGGTCACATTAGCAATTAAAGTAAAAACACTGAAGCAAAACATGCTCAGCTCAAAGTGTCAAAGTAGTCACTGTATGAAGAGTTTTTGGGTATAATACGTCAGAGTTTACTTCATCTTGCTCTCCTCACTTACTGAAATTAACTGTAGTGTCCTGCTCACACTATCTGGTGTCTGAATCATTTAATATTCAATTGAATTTATCATCATTACTCCAGTCTTCAGTGTGACATGATCCGTCACTGATCATTCTCATGAGGATTATTATTAATGTTGGAAACAGTTGTGCTGCTTAATATATTTTTTTGGAAGGTGTGATACTTTTTTCAGGATTCTTTAACTCTTTCCCCGCCAGCATTTTTATAAAAAGTTGCCAGCTACCGCCAAGGTTTTTGATCATTTTCACAAAACTGTAAAGGCCCATAGAATATTTTGTATATCTGAGCGACCCTCTTCTTTTAAACAAACAAAAAAGTATTCTAGCTTCATGCATTCCTTTTTTATCAGCACTTGAATATGGGTAAGTTTCATAAAAAAAGCAACATTTTGAACAAAAAGCTGAGAAAATCACGTCCAGCACAGATGGAGGAGATGGAGTCCATCAACACCCCAAAGCTTCAGTCCTAGAGCTCGTCCTGGGTCCACATTTCATGCAGTAACATTAGATAGTTTTGATTTATACGATGTTTAATGTTGATGATCACGTTATTTTACATATGCATCTGCTTACATAAGATTGTTTGTTTTTGCGTCTTCTTCTCCTGTGTTTTGATCAGGAGATTTAGTACTCATTCAGAAGATGTGTAATAGCGCCCCCCTAGTGTATAACAGTGACAACACGGAAACCCGGAAACTCTTTTCCGTCCGCTAGAGGTCGTCTATTCAAAACAAAGGCGTAGATTGATGACGCCAAGCTTGAGCGCAGAATCTCGGGACATGTGGTCTTCCCCTCACAGCCGGTGGGAAAGACTCGGGATAGGACTCGGGCAGAAATCATGTTCATGGATGTGATTATTAACGTTACTGTAGTGTGAAGCAGAGCAGGACCGAGTGTTGTGGAGCTGAGCGAGGCCGCCGGAGCGATTGTTAATGAGATGAACGCGACACACGCCTCGCGAGCAGCGGGACTTTTATTATGCCACAGTCGCCGGCGCCATTTCCACCGGTCATGAGTATGAGGGAACGCAGCTCTGTTTATCATATTAGACACATCTGAGTGTGTTGAGAATGATGTGATGATGTTACTCTGTGTGTTCGCTCGCGGCTGCTATGACACTCGTTCACACCGCAGTGAGAGTAAAGCACTTCTGCAGATATGATGTCATCGACAGGCCACGCCCTCACACGTCCCGGTTCATTGGGGAAAAGAGCAATTTCTCACGATTTACAAATAAACATTTGGGATATTGTAAGTAATCAACAAAATATATAACACTGGCCTAGTGGGGTTTGGATATTTTATTGAAAAAAATGTTACATACTGCACCTTTAATGAATAAAAAGTTAAAAAGATCAATTTAACACATCCTTGCTGAATAAAAGTATTAATTTCTTTCAAAAAAAAGAAAGAAAAAATGCTGTTACAAAAGATTTCTATTTTAAATAAATGCTGTTCTTTTTTAAAACTTTTTATTCATTGAATCCTGAAAAAAAATATCACAAGTTTCTATAATCACAGGTTATAAAAATATTAAGCAGCACAACTGTTACATACAGTATACATATGATACATTATTAATAATAATATTCATATCAGAATGATTTGTGAAGGATCATGTGACACTGAAGACTGGAGTATAAAATATATTTTAATATTTATTAGGATCAGTAAGACAAAGTATCTTCTGCTCACAAATGCTGGATTAATTTAAACAAAAAACAGAAATATTGTTAAATATTATTGCAATTTAAATAACAGTTCTCTATGTGAATATACAGTAAAGTGTGATTTATTCCTGTGATCAAAGCTGAATTTATCATCATTACTCCAGTCTCCAGTGTCACATGATCCTTCACTAATCACTCTCATGAGGATTATTATTAATGTTGCAAACATTTAATATTTTTGTGTAAACCGAGATACATTTTTATTTCTGTGGATTCTCTGATGAATACAAAGTTCAAAAGAACAGCATTTATTTGAAATAGAAATATTTAATAATATAAATGTATTTAATTGTCACTTTTGATCAAATTAATGCAGTATTGCTTAATAGAAGTATTAATTTCTTAAAAAAAAAAAAAAATAAAGAAAATCTATTCCATAAGTTCTGCAGGAATAAAAAAGATTCAGAGGTGATAAGAAGTCAAATTATCAATACCAATAATTTCTGCAACTAGAAATCCATTTTGTATTTTAAACTATTTTTTACTTTATATTAGCCTTCTTTTTATTTTCCAATATATGTACACACACAGTATAGTGTTCTTGTGTCAGTGTTTCATATGACAGCAGGGACTGAGAAGGTCAGTCTGCTCATATATCGTTCAGGAGAGGATAATGGTTTAAAGCAGAGTGTGTGTGACTGGCTGTAAATGAAACGCGGCTCCCTCGTGGGCCGCTCGCGAGAGCTCTGTCAGAGGTGAGAAAAGCTGCTCTCAGTGGCCATGCAAACACACTACAGCTGCCGACCCTCAGCCGGACTTGTGAAAAGCTATAATGATGGCTTATATTCCTTAACGTTTTCAATTAGTCAAATTCTTCAAATAAATCAACTGAGAGAGACAGAGTGTGCTAATTCTCTAACATCTCACTCACTTAGCGGACCACAAGTGTGTATTTTCTGCCGTGTCAAAGCAGCTCTTCCGAATGAGGGCCGCACTTAAAGATCATGAAGCGAAGCCAGTATCATTGCGTTCTGGCTGTTCATATAACATGCAGTTAAGTGCAATGATTCATTTCAAAATACTGAAATATTAACGTGCTAAAAATATATGTTCAATTAGAAATATGTGTCTATCCTGCACATTACTTACTGGTTGTTCATATAATGTGTAGTTAAAGATAAAAATAATAATAATATTTACATTTAATTAAAGTTGGTTATATATATTAACTTATACATTCTAAAAAATATTACAGTAGAAATATGTGCCTCTAGATTACTTGTTTAATTAAAGCTAAAACTATTATTTAAAAAAATTATAATTCAGTTTTTGATTTTAATTACTAAAAAATTTTTTTGTTGCAATAATTAATATTTTGATTAAAAATTTTGAAATTTTAAATTACACATGCTGAAAAATATATAAAAGCTTAATTACATTTTTTTAAATTATTTAAATATTTACATTTTAATTACTTACGCTAAAAAATGCTTTTTGCAATAATGAATATTTTGATTAAAAAAATATTAATAATTTATATATTAACTTATACATGCTAAAAATATTAACTTAAATTAGAAATGTGTGCCTGTTCATGTAACGTAGTTAAATATTAAAAAATCTATTTTTGCATTAATTCATATTTTAATTAAAATATTTAAATATACATACTAATTTAATGTATATTAATACATGCTAAAAATATGTTAGATTAGAAATATGTGCTGCTGATTCCCAGCTCTTAACAAAATTATATTTCATTGCCACATTTGTTTTTGGCCAAATGATAAAAAGCAACGAAGCGAAGCGAGTTTTTCACGCACCCACCCAAAATCCTTGTTTTCCTTAAACACGTTAAGAGTCGTAAGTCTAGCAGAAATGATGAGGGTCACTTTTCCAGAAACAAAAAGGATCAAGTTTCTGGTCCAGCATGGAAATATCGGTGTGTGTTGGCCAGAGTCTCCATGATGTTAACACCACTCACCAGACGAGCAGAGGAGGAGGGAAAGACTCCTTACCTTAATGGCAATCACAGTTCAGCCCTGAAACAAGAGAGAGAGAGAGAGATTTAGAGAGTGAAGAAAACTGCAAACACACAGCGATGGTTTCCCACCTGAGCTCCAGCGCTGATGCATTTCGCACCAGACCGTTTAATACTGCAGGTTCAGCCGCTCGGGGTCAATGTCTCCGCTTTCCAGCAGCGGAAAACTCACGCGGATCATCATCCCAAAGACACAGAGAGCGCAGCACATCCGCGGAAACTCAGGGAAAACCTGTAAAGAACATACTCAGACCATATTTAAAAACATTACGCTTATTTACATGGCACTTTTCATACACGATGGCACTTTGGTAAGTGCTTTACGTGATCATAAAAGGTGCATAAAAAATGTATACAAAATAGGAAGAAATAAATAATTGCAAGAATTAACTGCATAATGAAAAGATAATAATTTTTAAATATTTATTAAATTTATAATAATAAAGACATTTATTGACAATTAAGCACACTCTCCCCAATTATAATTACTGTAATGCAAAATAAAAAACAATAAAAATAAATAATAAAATAATAATTAATAAATATACCTGTGTGTGTGCGTGATTATAAAATAATTTTAAATAAAGTCAACAATAAAAGTGTTTACAATAAGGTCCTATTAGATAACATTAGTTAATGCATTAGCTAACATTTGTTACAGTGTTTATTAATCTTTGTTTTGTTAGTTAATGCATGTACAACTGTTCATTAAATAATATGAACAGATACGACTTTTGATTTAAATAATGTATTAGTAAATGTTGAAGTTATCATTAACTAAGATTATTAAATGCTTTAGAAGTATTTTTCATTGTTAGTTCATGTTAACTAATGATATCGCTAATGAAACCTAATTTTAATCGTCCATATTTTGATTCGTTTTTCTTTAGATTTTTGGGTGAAAAGTGATCTGGACATGTTTTTGTTTACCCTTTGATCGGCCTTGTGTAATTAGTTGTTACCTAATTGAACTTGTTGAAGAGCAGATATGAAGTCTTTTAAGGGTTTCCGCTCTTTGCTAATGGAACTGTGGTAGTGAGTTATTCACAGTCTTAATGAGCTGTAATAAAACGCGCGGCGGGTGTTCAGAGCCGAGGGTGTCGCGTTTCAGCAGCCTCAGCCAGACGGCCATGAGCCGCCACAGTCATGCTGCTAAAGGGAAATTCCCCCACAATGCACACGCTGAAGAGATCTTTGATTACTTAATTCATTAACTGAGTAAACTGAATTGCACTATCACATTCAGGGTGAGCAAATAATGACCGGTCATCCTGGGACACACGGTGGATACTCTTTCAAACGGGAACAAACCATTAAAGCGCCCTTATTATGCTATTCTAAAGGTTCCTAATTATTTTGGAGTCTCCTACAAAAGATTTACATGCATCCAAGCTCAAAAACATTTTAATTTTGCACATCTATGGAAGCTTGTTTACGCCACAGAATAAAACATTTGAAAACATGATTGCGACTTTTTATCTCACAATTGTGAGTTCACATCATTTTCAGAATTGCGAGACATAAACGCGCAACTGAGTGATATAAAGTCAGAATTGAGATATAAAGTCAGAATTGAGATATATAGTCAGAATTGAGTGATATAAAGTCAGAATTGAGAGATATAAAGTCAGAACTGAGTGATATAAAGTCAGAATTGAGTGATATAAAGTCAGAATTGAGTGATATAAAGTCAGAATTGAGTGATATAAAGTCAGAATTGAGTGATATAAAGTCAGAATTGAGATATAAAGTCAGAATTGAGAGATATAAAGTCAGAATTGAGTGATATAAAGTCAGAATTGAGAGATATAAAGTCAGAATTGAGTGATATAAAGTCAGAATTGAGTGATATAAAGTCAGAATTGAGTGATATAAAGTCAGAATTGAGTGATATAAAGTCAGAATTGAGAGATATAAAGTCAGAATTGAGTGATATAAAGTCAGAATTGAGTGATAAAGTCAGAATTGAGTGATATAAAGTCAGAATTGAGAGATATAAAGTCAGAATTGAGTGATATAAAGTCAGAATTGAGAGATATAAAGTCAGAATTGAGAGATATAAAGTCAGAATTGAGATATATAGTCAGAATTGAGTGATATAAAGTCAGAATTGAGAGATATAAAGTCAGAATTGAGATATATAGTCAGAATTGAGAGATATAAAGTCAGAATTGAGATATAAAGTCAGAATTTAGATATAAAGTCAGAATTGAGATATATAGTCAGAATTGAGAGATATAAAGTCAGAATTGAGATATAAAGTCAGAATTTAGATATAAAGTCAGAATTGAGATATAAAGTCAGAATTTAGATATAAAGTCAGAATTGAGAGATATAAAGTCAGAATTGAAAGATATAAAGTCAGAATTGAGATATAAAGTCAGAATTTAGATATAAAGTCAGAATTGAGTGATATAAAGTCAGAATTGAGATATATAGTCAGAATTGAGTGATAAAGTCAGAGATATAAAGTCAGAATTGAGATATAAAGTCAGAATTGAGTGATAAAGTCAGAGATATAAAGTCAGAATTGAGATATAAAGTCAGAATTGAGAGATATAAAGTCAGAATTGAGTGATATAAAATCAGAATTGAGAGATATAAAGTCAGAATTGAGTGATATAAAGTCAGAATTGAGAGATATAAAGTCAGAATTGAGTGATATAAAGTCAGAATTGAGAGATATAAAGTCAGAATTGAGTGATATAAAGTCAGAATTGAGTGATATAAAGTCAGAATTGAGTGATATAAAGTCAGAATTGAGATATATAGTCAGAATTGAGAGATATAAAGTCAGAATTGAGAGATATAAAGTCAGAATTGAGATATATAGTCAGAATTGAGATATATAGTCAGAATTGAGATATATAGTCAGAATTGAGAGATACAAAGTCAGAATTGAGATATATAGTCAGAATTGAGATATATAGTCAGAATTGAGAGATATAAAGTCAGAATTGAGAGATACAAAGTCAGAATTGAGATATATAGTCAGAATTGAAAGATATAAGGTCAGAATTGAGATATAAAGTCAGAATTTAGATATAAAGTCAGAATTGAGATATATAGTCAGAATTGAGTGATAAAGTCAGAGATATAAAGTCAGAATTGAGATATAAAGTCAGAATTGAGTGATAAAGTCAGAGATATAAAGTCAGAATTGAGATATAAAGTCAGAATTGAGAGATATAAAGTCAGAATTGAGTGATATAGAGTCAGAATTGAGTGATATAAAGTCAGAATTGAGTGATATAGAGTCAGAATTGAGTGATATAAAGTCAGAATTGAGAGATATAAAGTCAGAATTGAGTGATATAAAGTCAGAATTGAGATATATAGTCAGAATTGAGTGATATAAAGTCAGAATTGAGTGATATAAAGTCAGAATTGGGTGATATAAAGTCAGAATTGAGAGATATAAAGTCAGAATTGAGATATAAAGTCAGAATTGAGTGATAAAGTCAGAATTGAGATATAAAGTCAGAATTGAGTGATATAGTCAGAATTGAGATATATAGTCAGAATTGAGTGATAAAGTCAGAGATATAAAGTCAGAATTGAGATATAGTCAGAATTGAGTGATATAAAGTCAGAATTGAGATATATAGTCAGAATTGAGTGATATAAAGTCAGAATTGAGAGATATAAAGTCAGAATTGAGTGATATAAAGTCAGAATTGAGAGATATAAAGTCAGAATTGAGTGATATAAAGTCAGAATTGAGTGATATAAAGTCAGAATTGAGATATATAGTCAGAATTGAGAGATATAAAGTCAGAATTGAGAGATATAAAGTCAGAATTGAGATATATAGTCAGAATTGAGAGATATAAAGTCAGAATTGAGATATATAGTCAGAATTGAGATATATAGTCAGAATTGAGAGATATAAAGTCAGAATTGAGATATATAGTCAGAATTGAGATATATAGTCAGAATTGAGATATAAAGTCAGAATTGAGTGATAAAGTCAGAATTGAGATATATAGTCAGAATTGAGAGATACAAAGTCAGAATTGAGATATATAGTCAGAATTGAGATATATAGTCAGAATTGAGAGATATAAAGTCAGAATTGAGAGATACAAAGTCAGAATTGAGATATATAGTCAGAATTGAAAGATATAAAGTCAGAATTGAGATATAAAGTCAGAATTTAGATATAAAGTCAGAATTGAGATATATAGTCAGAATTGAGTGATAAAGTCAGAGATATAAAGTCAGAATTGAGATATAAAGTCAGAATTGAGTGATAAAGTCAGAGATATAAAGTCAGAATTGAGATATAAAGTCAGAATTGAGTGATAAAGTCAGAATTGAGATATAAAGTCAGAATTGAGTGATATAAAATCAGAATTGAGAGATATAAAGTCAGAATTGAGTGATATAAAGTCAGAATTGAGAGATATAAAGTCAGAATTGAGTGATATAAAGTCAGAATTGAGAGATATAAAGTCAGAATTGAGTGATATAAAGTCAGAATTGAGTGATATAAAGTCAGAATTGAGTGATATAAAGTCAGAATTGAGATATATAGTCAGAATTGAGAGATATAAAGTCAGAATTGAGAGATATAAAGTCAGAATTGAGATATATAGTCAGAATTGAGAGATATAAAGTCAGAATTGAGATATATAGTCAGAATTGAGATATATAGTCAGAATTGAGAGATATAAAGTCAGAATTGAGATATATAGTCAGAATTGAGATATATAGTCAGAATTGAGAGATACAAAGTCAGAATTGAGATATATAGTCAGAATTGAGATATATAGTCAGAATTGAGAGATATAAAGTCAGAATTGAGATATAAAGTCAGAATTGAAAGATATAAGGTCAGAATTGAGATATAAAGTCAGAATTTAGATATAAAGTCAGAATTGAGATATATAGTCAGAATTGAGTGATAAAGTCAGAGACATAAAGTCAGAATTGAGATATAAAGTCAGAATTGAGTGATAAAGTCAGAGATATAAAGTCAGAATTGAGATATAAAGTCAGAATTGAGAGATATAAAGTCAGAATTGAGTGATATAGAGTCAGAATTGAGTGATATAAAGTCAGAATTGAGTGATATAGAGTCAGAATTGAGTGATATAAAGTCAGAATTGAGAGATATAAAGTCAGAATTGAGTGATATAAAGTCAGAATTGAGATATATAGTCAGAATTGAGTGATATAAAGTCAGAATTGAGTGATATAAAGTCAGAATTGGGTGATATAAAGTCAGAATTGAGAGATATAAAGTCAGAATTGAGATATAAAGTCAGAATTGAGTGATAAAGTCAGAATTGAGATATAAAGTCAGAATTGAGTGATATAGTCAGAATTGAGATATATAGTCAGAATTGAGTGATAAAGTCAGAGATATAAAGTCAGAATTGAGATATAGTCAGAATTGAGTGATATAAAGTCAGAATTGAGATATATAGTCAGAATTGAGTGATATAAAGTCAGAATTGAGAGATATAAAGTCAGAATTGAGTGATATAAAGTCAGAATTGAGAGATATAAAGTCAGAATTGAGTGATATAAAGTCAGAATTGAGTGATATAAAGTCAGAATTGAGATATATAGTCAGAATTGAGTGATATAAAGTCAGAATTGAGTGATATAAAGTCAGAATTGGGTGATATAAAGTCAGAATTGAGAGATATAAAGTCAGAATTGAGATATATAGTCAGAATTGAGATATATAGTCAGAATTGAGAGATATAAAGTCAGAATTGAGATATATAGTCAGAATTGAGATATATAGTCAGAATTGAGATATAAAGTCAGAATTGAGTGATAAAGTCAGAATTGAGATATATAGTCAGAATTGAGAGATACAAAGTCAGAATTGAGATATATAGTCAGAATTGAGATATATAGTCAGAATTGAGAGATATAAAGTCAGAATTGAGAGATACAAAGTCAGAATTGAGATATATAGTCAGAATTGAAAGATATAAAGTCAGAATTGAGATATAAAGTCAGAATTTAGATATAAAGTCAGAATTGAGATATATAGTCAGAATTGAGTGATAAAGTCAGAGATATAAAGTCAGAATTGAGATATAAAGTCAGAATTGAGTGATAAAGTCAGAGATATAAAGTCAGAATTGAGATATAAAGTCAGAATTGAGAGATATAAAGTCAGAATTGAGTGATATAGAGTCAGAATTGAGTGATATAAAGTCAGAATTGAGTGATATAGAGTCAGAATTGAGTGATATAAAGTCAGAATTGAGAGATATAAAGTCAGAATTGAGTGATATAAAGTCAGAATTGAGATATATAGTCAGAATTGAGTGATATAAAGTCAGAATTGAGTGATATAAAGTCAGAATTGGGTGATATAAAGTCAGAATTGAGAGATATAAAGTCAGAATTGAGATATAAAGTCAGAATTGAGTGATAAAGTCAGAATTGAGATATAAAGTCAGAATTGAGTGATATAGTCAGAATTGAGATATATAGTCAGAATTGAGTGATAAAGTCAGAGATATAAAGTCAGAATTGAGATATATAGTCAGAATTGAGAGATATAAAGTCAGAATTGAGATATATAGTCAGAATTGAGATATATAGTCAGAATTGAGAGATATAAAGTCAGAATTGAGATATATAGTCAGAATTGAGATATATAGTCAGAATTGAGAGATACAAAGTCAGAATTGAGATATATAGTCAGAATTGAGATATATAGTCAGAATTGAGAGATATAAAGTCAGAATTGAGAGATACAAAGTCAGAATTGAGATATATAGTCAGAATTGAAAGATATAAGGTCAGAATTGAGATATAAAGTCAGAATTTAGATATAAAGTCAGAATTGAGATATATAGTCAGAATTGAGTGATAAAGTCAGAGATATAAAGTCAGAATTGAGATATAAAGTCAGAATTGAGTGATAAAGTCAGAGATATAAAGTCAGAATTGAGATATAAAAGTCAGAATTGAGAGATATAAAGTCAGAATTGAGTGATATAGAGTCAGAATTGAGTGATATAAAGTCAGAATTGAGTGATATAGAGTCAGAATTGAGTGATATAAAGTCAGAATTGAGAGATATAAAGTCAGAATTGAGTGATATAAAGTCAGAATTGAGATATATAGTCAGAATTGAGTGATATAAAGTCAGAATTGAGTGATATAAAGTCAGAATTGGGTGATATAAAGTCAGAATTGAGAGATATAAAGTCAGAATTGAGATATAAAGTCAGAATTGAGTGATAAAGTCAGAATTGAGATATAAAGTCAGAATTGAGTGATATAGTCAGAATTGAGATATATAGTCAGAATTGAGTGATAAAGTCAGAGATATAAAGTCAGAATTGAGATATAGTCAGAATTGAGTGATATAAAGTCAGAATTGAGATATATAGTCAGAATTGAGTGATATAAAGTCAGAATTGAGAGATATAAAGTCAGAATTGAGATATAAAGTCAGAATTGAGTGATATAAAGTCAGAATTGAGTGATATAAAGTCAGAATTGAGAGATATAAAGTCAGAATTGAGATATATAGTCAGAATTGAGTGATATAAAGTCAGAATTGAGAGATACAAAGTCAGAATTGAGATATATAGTCAGAATTGAGATATATAGTCAGAATTGAGAGATATAAAGTCAGAATTGAGAGATACAAAGTCAGAATTGAGATATATAGTCAGAATTGAAAGATATAAAGTCAGAATTGAGATATAAAGTCAGAATTTAGATATAAAGTCAGAATTGAGATATATAGTCAGAATTGAGTGATATAGTCAGAATTGAGATATATAGTCAGAATTGAGTGATAAAGTCAGAGATATAAAGTCAGAATTGAGATATATAGTCAGAATTGAGAGATATAAAGTCAGAATTGAGATATATAGTCAGAATTGAGATATATAGTCAGAATTGAGAGATATAAAGTCAGAATTGAGATATATAGTCAGAGATATATAGTCAGAATTGAGAGATATAAAGTCAGAATTGAGATATATAGTCAGAATTGAGATATATAGTCAGAATTGAGAGATATAAAGTCAGAATTGAGAGATACAAAGTCAGAATTGAAAGATATAAGGTCAGAATTGAGATATAAAGTCAGAATTTAGATATAAAGTCAGAATTGAGATATATAGTCAGAATTGAGTGATAAAGTCAGAGACATAAAGTCAGAATTGAGATATAAAGTCAGAATTGAGTGATAAAGTCAGAGATATAAAGTCAGAATTGAGATATAAAGTCAGAATTGAGAGATATAAAGTCAGAATTGAGTGATATAGAGTCAGAATTGAGTGATATAAAGTCAGAATTGAGTGATATAGAGTCAGAATTGAGTGATATAAAGTCAGAATTGAGAGATATAAAGTCAGAATTGAGTGATATAAAGTCAGAATTGAGATATATAGTCAGAATTGAGTGATATAAAGTCAGAATTGAGTGATATAAAGTCAGAATTGGGTGATATAAAGTCAGAATTGAGAGATATAAAGTCAGAATTGAGATATAAAGTCAGAATTGAGTGATAAAGTCAGAATTGAGATATAAAGTCAGAATTGAGTGATATAGTCAGAATTGAGATATATAGTCAGAATGAGTGATAAAGTCAGAGATATAAAGTCAGAATTGAGATATAGTCAGAATTGAGTGATATAAAGTCAGAATTGAGATATATAGTCAGAATTGAGTGATATAAAGTCAGAATTGAGAGATATAAAGTCAGAATTGAGTGATATAAAGTCAGAATTGAGAGATATAAAGTCAGAATTGAGTGATATAAAGTCAGAATTGAGTGATATAAAGTCAGAATTGAGATATATAGTCAGAATTGAGAGATATAAAGTCAGAAATTGAGAGATATAAAGTCAGAATTGAGATATATAGTCAGAATTGAGAGATATAAAGTCAGAATTGAGATATATAGTCAGAATTGAGATATATAGTCAGAATTGAGAGATATAAAGTCAGAATTGAGATATATAGTCAGAATTGAGATATATAGTCAGAATTGAGATATAAAGTCAGAATTGAGTGATAAAGTCAGAATTGAGATATATAGTCAGAATTGAGAGATACAAAGTCAGAATTGAGATATATAGTCAGAATTGAGATATATAGTCAGAATTGAGAGATATAAAGTCAGAATTGAGAGATACAAAGTCAGAATTGAGATATATAGTCAGAATTGAAAGATATAAAGTCAGAATTGAGATATAAAGTCAGAATTTAGATATAAAGTCAGAATTGAGATATATAGTCAGAATTGAGTGATAAAGTCAGAGATATAAAGTCAGAATTGAGATATAAAGTCAGAATTGAGTGATAAAGTCAGAGATATAAAGTCAGAATTGAGATATAAAGTCAGAATTGAGAGATATAAAGTCAGAATTGAGTGATATAGAGTCAGAATTGAGTGATATAAAGTCAGAATTGAGTGATATAGAGTCAGAATTGGAGTGATATAAAGTCAGAATTGAGAGATATAAAGTCAGAATTGAGTGATATAAAGTCAGAATTGAGATATATAGTCAGAATTGAGTGATATAAAGTCAGAATTGAGTGATATAAAGTCAGAATTGGGTGATATAAAGTCAGAATTGAGAGATATAAAGTCAGAATTGAGATATAAAGTCAGAATTGAGTGATAAAGTCAGAATTGAGATATAAAGTCAGAATTGAGTGATATAGTCAGAATTGAGATATATAGTCAGAATTGAGTGATAAAGTCAGAGATATAAAGTCAGAATTGAGATATATAGTCAGAATTGAGAGATATAAAGTCAGAATTGAGATATATAGTCAGAATTGAGATATATAGTCAGAATTGAGAGATATAAAGTCAGAATTGAGATATATAGTCAGAATTGAGATATATAGTCAGAATTGAGAGATACAAAGTCAGAATTGAGATATATAGTCAGAATTGAGATATATAGTCAGAATTGAGAGATATAAAGTCAGAATTGAGAGATACAAAGTCAGAATTGAGATATATAGTCAGAATTGAAAGATATAAGGTCAGAATTGAGATATAAAGTCAGAATTTAGATATAAAGTCAGAATTGAGATATATAGTCAGAATTGAGATATAAAGTCAGAGATTGAGAGATATAAAGTCAGAATTGAGAGATACAAAGTCAGAATTGAGATATATAGTCAGAATTGAGTGATATAAGTCAGAATTGAGATATATAAAGTCAGAATTTAGATATAAAGTCAGAATTGAGATATATAGTCAGAATTGAGTGATATAAGTCAGAGATATAAAAGTCAGAATTGAGATATATAGTCAGAATTGAGTGATAAAGTCAGAGATATATAAAGTCAGAATTGAGATATAAAGTCAGAATTGAGAGATATAAAGTCAGAATTGAGAGATATATAGTCAGAATTGAGTGATATAAAGTCAGAATTGAGTGATATAGAGTCAGAATTGAGTGATATAAAGTCAGAATTGAGAGATATAAAGTCAGAATTGAGTGATATAAAGTCAGAATTGAGATATATAGTCAGAATTGAGTGATATAAAGTCAGAATTGAGATATATATAAAGTCAAATTGAGTGATATAAAGTCAGAATTGAGAGATATAAAGTCAGAATTGAGATATAAAGTCAGAATTGAGTGATATAAAGTCAGAATTGAGATATAAAGTCAGAATTGAGATATATAGTCAGAATTGAGATATATAAGTCAGAATTGAGAGATATAAAGTCAGAGAGATATAAAGTCAGAATTGAGATATAGTCAGAATTGAGTGATATAAAAGTCAGAATTGAGATATATAGTCAGAATTGGTGATATAAAGTCAGAATTGAGATATAAAGTCAGAATTGAGATATAAAGTCAGAATTGAGATATAAAGTCAGAATTGAGTGATATAAAGTCAGAATTGAGTGATATAAAGTCAATTGAGTGATATAAAGTCAGAATTGATATAAAGTCAGAATTGAGTGATATAAAGTCAGAATTGGAGATACAAAGTCAGAATTGAGATATAAAGTCAGAATTGAGATATATAGTCAGAATTGAGAGATATAAAGTCAGAATTGAGAGATATAAAGTCAGAATTGAGATATATAGTCAGAATTGAAAGATATAAAGTCAGAATTGAGATATAAAGTCAGAATTGAGATATAAAGTCAGAATTGAGATATATAGTCAGAATTGAGTGATATAGTCAGAATTGAGATATATAGTCAGAATTGAGAGATAAAGTCAGAATTGAGATATAAAGTCAGAATTGAGATATATAGTCAGAATTGAGAGATATAAAGTCAGAATTGAGATATATAGTCAGAATTGAGATATATAGTCAGAATTGAGAGATATAAAGTCAGAATTGAGATATATAGTCAGAATTGAGATATATAGTCAGAATTGAGAGATACAAAGTCAGAATTGAGATATATAGTCAGAATTGAGAGATATATAGTCAGAATTGAGAGATATAAAGTCAGAATTGAGAGATATAAAGTCAGAATTGAAAGATATAAGGTCAGAATTGAGATATAAAGTCAGAATTTAGATATATAAGTCAGAATTGAGATATATAGTCAGAATTGAGTGATATAAGTCAGAGACATATATAGTCAGAATTGAGATATAAAGTCAGAATTGAGTGATAAAGTCAGAGATATATAGTCAGAATTGAGATATAAAGTCAGAATTGAGAGATATAGAGAATTGAGATATA
Organism: Paracanthobrama guichenoti; assembly: GCA_018749465.1. Taxonomy (NCBI): domain Eukaryota; kingdom Metazoa; phylum Chordata; class Actinopteri; order Cypriniformes; family Gobionidae; genus Paracanthobrama; species Paracanthobrama guichenoti. The sequence continues at coordinate 36,146,127 of CM031962.1, read as the reverse complement.
AAGTCAGAATTGAGTGATATAGAGTCAGAATTGAGTGATATAAAGTCAGAATTGAGAGATATAGAGTCAGAATTGAGTGATATAAAGTCAGAATTGAGAGATATAAAGTCAGAATTGAGTGATATAAAGTCAGAATTGAGATATATAGTCAGAATTGAGTGATATAAAGTCAGAATTGAGTGATATAAAGTCAGAATTGGGTGATATAAAGTCAGAATTGAGAGATATAAAGTCAGAATTGAGATATAAAGTCAGAATTGAGTGATAAAGTCAGAATTGAGATATAAAGTCAGAATTGAGTGATATAGTCAGAATTGAGATATATAGTCAGAATTGAGTGATAAAGTCAGAGATATAAAGTCAGAATTGAGATATAGTCAGAATTGAGTGATATAAAGTCAGAATTGAGATATATAGTCAGAATTGAGTGATATAAAGTCAGAATTGAGAGATATAAAGTCAGAATTGAGTGATATAAAGTCAGAATTGAGAGATATAAAGTCAGAATTGAGTGATATAAAGTCAGAATTGAGTGATATAAAGTCAGAATTGAGATATATAGTCAGAATTGAGAGATATAAAGTCAGAATTGAGAGATATAAAGTCAGAATTGAGATATATAGTCAGAATTGAGAGATATAAAGTCAGAATTGAGATATATAGTCAGAATTGAGATATATAGTCAGAATTGAGAGATATAAAGTCAGAATTGAGATATATAGTCAGAATTGAGATATATAGTCAGAATTGAGATATAAAGTCAGAATTGAGTGATAAAGTCAGAATTGAGATATATAGTCAGAATTGAGAGATACAAAGTCAGAATTGAGATATATAGTCAGAATTGAGATATATAGTCAGAATTGAGAGATATAAAGTCAGAATTGAGAGATACAAAGTCAGAATTGAGATATATAGTCAGAATTGAAAGATATAAAGTCAGAATTGAGATATAAAGTCAGAATTTAGATATAAAGTCAGAATTGAGATATATAGTCAGAATTGGTGATAAAGTCAGAGATATAAAGTCAGAATTGAGATATAAAGTCAGAATTGAGTGATAAAGTCAGAGATATAAAGTCAAATTGAGATATAAAGTCAGAATTGAGAGATATAAAGTCAGAATTGAGTGATATAGAGTCAGAATTGAGTGATATAAAGTCAGAATTGAGTGATATAGAGTCAGAATTGAGTGATATAAAGTCAGAATTGAGAGATATAAAGTCAGAATTGAGTGATATAAAGTCAGAATTGAGATATATAGTCAGAATTGAGTGATATAAAGTCAGAATTGAGTGATATAAAGTCAGAATTGGGTGATATAAAGTCAGAATTGAGAGATATAAAGTCAGAATTGAGATATAAAGTCAGAATTGAGTGATAAAGTCAGAATTGAGATATAAAGTCAGAATTGAGTGATATAGTCAGAATTGAGATATATAGTCAGAATTGAGTGATAAAGTCAGAGATATAAAGTCAGAATTGAGATATATAAGTCAGAATTGAGAGATATAAAGTCAGAATTGAGATATATAGTCAGAATTGAGATATATAGTCAGAATTGAGAGATATAAAGTCAGAATTGAGAGATATATAGTCAGAATTGAGATATATAGTCAGAATTGAGAGATACAAAGTCAGAATTGAGATATATAGTCAGAATTGAGATATAAAGTCAGAATTGAGAGATATAAAGTCAGAATTGAGAGATACAAAGTCAGAATTGAGATATATAGTCAGAATTGAAAGATATAAAGTCAGAATTGAGATATAAAGTCAGAATTTAGATATAAAGTCAGAATTGAGATATATAGTCAGAATTGAGTGATAAAGTCAGAGATATAAAAGTCAGAATTGAGATATAAAGTCAGAATTGAGTGATAAAGTCAGAGATATAAAGTCAGAATTGAGATATAAAGTCAGAATTGAGAGATATAAAGTCAGAATTGAGTGATATAGAGTCAGAATTGAGTGATATAAAGTCAGAATTGAGTGATATAGAGTCAGAATTGAGTGATATAAAGTCAGAATTGAGAGTGATATAAAGTCAGAATTGGGTGATATAAAGTCAGAATTGAGAGATATAAAGTCAGAATTGAGTGATAAAGTCAGAATTGAGATATAAAGTCAGAATTGAGTGATATAAAGTCAGAATTGAGATATATAGTCAGAATTGAGTGATAAAGTCAGAGATAGATATATAGTCAGAATTGAGATATATAGTCAGAATTGAGAGATATAAAGTCAGAATTGAGATATATAGTCAGAATTGAGATATATAGTCAGAATTGAGAGATATAAAGTCAGAATTGAGATATATAGTCAGAATTGAGATATATAGTCAGAATTGAGAGATATAAAGTCAGAATTGAGATATATAAAGTCAGAATTGAGATATATAGTCAGAATTGAAAGATATAAAGTCAGAATTGAGAGATATAAAGTCAGAATTGAGATATATAGTCAGAATTGAAAGATATAAGGTCAGAATTGAGATATAAAGTCAGAATTTAGATATAAAGTCAGAATTGAGATATATAGTCAGAATTGAGTGATAAAGTCAGAGATATAAAGTCAGAATTGAGATATAAAGTCAGAATTGAGTGATAAAGTCAGAGATATAAAGTCAGAATTGAGAGATATAAAGTCAGAATTGAGAGATATAAAGTCAGAATTGAGTGATATAAAGTCAGAATTGAGTGATATAAAGTCAGAATTGAGTGATATAGAGTCAGAATTGAGATATAAAGTCAGAATTGAGAGATATAAAGTCAGAATTGAGTGATATAAAGTCAGAATTGAGATATATAGTCAGAATTGAGTGATATAAAGTCAGAATTGAGTGATATAAAGTCAGAATTGAGTGATAAAAGTCAGAATTGAGAGATATAAAGTCAGAATTGAGAGATACAAAGTCAGAATCAGAGATATATAGTCAGAATTGAGATATATAAAGTCAGAATCTGAGAGATATAAAGTCAGAATTGAGAGATACAAAGTCAGAATTGAGATATATAGTCAGAATTGAGAGATATAAAGTCAGAATTGAGAGATACAAAGTCAGAATTGAGATATATAGTCAGAATTGAGAGATATAAAGTCAGAATTGAGTGATAAAGTCAGAATTGAGATATAAAGTCAGAATTGAGTGATATAGTCAGAATTGAGATATATAGTCAGAATTGAGTGATAAAGTCAGAGATATAAAAGTCAGAATTGAGATATAGTCAGAATTGAGTGATATAAAGTCAGAATTGAGATATATAGTCAGAATTGGAGTGATATAAAGTCAGAATTGAGAGATATAAAGTCAGAATTGAGATATAAAGTCAGAATTGAGATATATAGTCAGAATTGAGATATATAGTCAGAATTGAGATATAAAGTCAGAATTGAGTGATAAAAGTCAGAATTGAGATATATAGTCAGAATTGAGAGATACAAAGTCAGAATTGAGATATATAGTCAGAATTGAGATATATAGTCAGAATTGAGAGATATAAAGTCAGAATTGAGAGATACAAAGTCAGAATTGAGATATATAGTCAGAATTGAGAGATATAAAGTCAGAATTGAGAGATACAAAGTCAGAATTGAGATATATAGTCAGAATTGAGAGATATAAAAGTCAGAATTGAGTGATAAAAGTCAGAATTGAGATATAAAGTCAGAATTGGAGTGATATAGTCAGAATTGAGATATATAGTCAGAATTGAGTGATAAAGTCAGAGATATAAAGTCAGAATTGAGATATAAATAGTCAGAATTGAGTGATATAAAGTCAGAATTGAGATATATAGTCAGAATTGAGTGATATAAAGTCAGAATTGAGAGATATAAAGTCAGAATTGAGTGATATAAAGTCAGAATTGAGAGATATAAAGTCAGAATTGAGTGATATAAAGTCAGAATTGAGTGATATAAAGTCAGAATTGAGATATATAGTCAGAATTGAGAGATATAAAGTCAGAATTGAGAGAGATATAAAGTCAGAATTGAGAGATATATAGTCAGAATTGAGAGATATAAAGTCAGAATTGAGTGATATATAGTCAGATTTGAGATATAATAGTCAGAATTGAGATATATAGTCAGAATTGAGATATATAGTCAGAATTGAGATATAAAGTCAGAATTGAGTGATAAAGTCAGAATTGAGATATATAGTCAGAATTGAGAGATACAAAGTCAGAATTGAGATATATAGTCAGAATTGAGATATATAGTCAGAATTGAGAGATATAAAGTCAGAATTGAGAGATACAAAGTCAGAATTGAGATATATAGTCAGAATTGAGAGATATAAAGTCAGAATTGAGAGATATAAAGTCAGAATTGAAGATATAAAGTCAGAATTGAGATATAAAGTCAGAATTTAGATATAAAGTCAGAAGTGAGTGATATAAAGTCAGAATTGAGATATAAAGTCAGAATTTAGATATAAAGTCAGATTGAGTGATATAAAGTCAGAATTGAGATATATAGTCAGAATTGAGTGATAAAGTCAGAGATATAAAGTCAGAATTGATTGATAAAGTCAGAGATATAAACTCAGAATTGAGATATAAAGTCAGAATTGAGAGATATAAAGTCAGAATTGAGTATATAGAGTCAGAATTGAGGAGATATAAAGTCAGAATTGAGTGATATAGAGTCAGAATTGAGTGATATAAAGTCAGAATTGAGAGATATAAAGTCAGAATTGGGTGATATAAAGTCAGAATTGAGTGATATAAAGTCAGAATTGAGATATATAGTCAGAATTGAGTGATATAAAGTCAGAATTGAGTGATATAAAGTCAGAATTGGGTGATATAAAGTCAAATTTGAGAGATATAAAGTCAGAATTGAGATATAAAGTCAGAATTGAGTGATAAAGTCAGAATTGAGATATAAAGTCAGAATTGAGATATAAAGTCAGAATTGAGTGATATAGTCAGAATTGAGATATATAGTCAGAATTGAGTGATAAAGTCAGAGATATAAAGTCAGAATTGAGATATAGTCAGAATTGAGTGATAAAAGTCAGAGATATAAAGTCAGAATTGAGATATAAAGTCAGAATTGAGGTGATATAAAGTCAGAATTGAGATATATAGTCAGAATTGGTGATAAAGTCAGAGATATAAAGTCAGAATTGAGTGATAAAAGTCAGAATTGAGTGATATAAAGTCAGAATTGAGTGATAAAGTCAGAATTGAGTGATATAAAGTCAGAATTGAGAGATATAAAGTCAGAATTGAGTGATATAAAGTCAGAATTGAGATATAAAGTCAGAATTGAGTGATAAAGTCAGAATTGAGACACATAGTCAGAATTGAGTGATAAAGTCAGAATTGATATAAAGTCAGAATTGATATATAAAGTCAGAATTGCGTGATAAAGTCAGAATTGAGTGATAAAGTCAGAATTGAGATATAAAGTCAGAATTGAGTGATAAAAGTCAGAATTGAGTGATATAAAGTCAGAATTGAGATATATAGTCAGAATTGGAGTGATAAAGTCAGAGATATAAAGTCAGAATTGAGTGATAAAGTCAGAATTGAGATATAAAGTCAGAATTGAGATATAAAGTCAGAATTGAGTGATATAAAGTCAGAATTGAGTGATATAAAGTCAGAATTGAGATATATAGTCAGAATTGAGTGATAAAGTCAGAGATATAAAAGTCAGAATTGAGTGATAAAGTCAGAATTTAGATATAAAGTCAGAATTGAGAGATATAAAGTCAGAATTGAGTGATAGTCAGAATTGAGATATATAGTCAGAATTGAGTGATAAAGTCAGAATTGAGAGATATAAAGTCAGAATTGAGTGATAAAGTCAGAATTTAGATATAAAGTCAGAATTGAGAGATATAAAGTCAGAATTGAGTGATAGTCAGAATTGAGAGATATAAAGTCAGAATTGAGAGATATAAAGTCAGAGATATAAAGTCAGAATTGAGTGATATAAAGTCAGAATTGAGTGATATAAAGTCAGAATTGAGAGATATAAAGTCAGAATTTAGTGATATAAAGTCAGAATTGAGTGATATAAAGTCAGAATTGAGAGATATAAAGTCAGAATTGAGTGATAGTCAGAAATGAGAGATATAAAGTCAGAATTGAGAGATATAAAGTCAGAGATATAAAGTCAGAATTGAGTGATATAAAGTCAGAATTGAGTGATATAAAGTCAGAATTGAGGAGATATAAAGTCAGAATTGAGTGATATAAAGTCAGAATTGAGAGATATAAAGTCAGAGATATAAAGTCAGAGATATAAAGTCAGAATTGATTGATAAAGTCAGAGATATAAAGTCAGAATTGAGTGATATAAAGTCAGGAGTTGAGAGATATAAAGTCAGAATTGAATTGATAGTCAGAATTGAGTGATATAAAGTCAGAATTGTGAGATATAAAGTCAGAGTTGAGAGATATAAAGTCAGAATTGTGAGATATAAAGTCAGAATTGAGATATAAAGTCAGAATTGAGTGATATAAAGTCAGAATTGAGTGATATAAAGTCAGAATTGAGAGATATAAAGTCAGAGTTGAGAGATATAAAGTCAGAATTGTGAGATATAAAGTCAGAATTGAGTGATATAAAAAGTCAGAGTTGAGAGATATAGTCAGAATTGAATGATAGTCAGAATTGAGTGATATAAAGTCAGAATTGAGTGATAAAAAGTCAGAGTTGAGAGATATAAAGTCAAATTGTGAGATATAAAGTCAGAATTGAGATATAAAGTCAGAATTGAGTGATATAAAGTCAGAATTGAGTGATATAAAAGTCAGAATTGAGATATATAAAGTCAGAATTGAGGTGATATAAAGTCAGAATTGAGTGATATAAAGTCAGAATTGTGAGATATAAAGTCAGAATTGAGTGATATAAAGTCAGAGTTGAGAGATATAAAGTCAGAATTGAATGATAGTCAGAATTGAGTGATATAAAGTCAGAATTGTGAGATATAAAGTCAGAATTGAGATATAAAGTCAGAATTGAGTGATATAAAGTCAGAATTGTGAGATATAAAGTCAGAGTTGAGAGATATAAAGTCAGAATTGTGAGATATAAAGTCAGAAATTGAGTGATATAAAGTCAGAATTGAGATATAAAGTCAGAATCAGAGATATAAAGTCAGAATTGTGAGATATAAAGTCAGAATTGAGAGATATAAAGTCAGAATTGAGTGATATAAAAAGTCAGAATCGAGTGATATAAAGTCAGAATTGAGTGATATAAAGTCAGAATCGAGTGATATAAAGTCAGAATTGAGAGATATAAAGTCAGAATTGAGTGATATAAAGTCAGAATTGAGAGATATAAAGTCAGAATTGAGTGATATAAAGTCAGAAATGAGAGATATAAAGTCAGAATTGAGTGATAGTCAGAATTGAGAGATATAAAGTCAGAATTGAGAGATATAAAGTCAGAGATATAAAGTCAGAATTGAGTGATATAAAGTCAGAATTGAGAGATATAAAAAGTCAGAATTGAGAGATATAAAGTCAGAGATATAAAGTCAGAGATATAAAGTCAGAATTGAGTGATAAAGTCAGAGATATAAAGTCAGAGTTGAGGAAGATATAAAAAGTCAGAATTGTGAGATATAAAGTCCAGAATTGAGATATAAGAGTCAGGAGTGGAGTGATATAAAGTCAGAATTGAGTGATATAAAGTCAGAATTGAGAGATATAAAGTCAGAGTTGAGAGATATAAAGAAGTCAGAATTGTGAGATATAAAGTCAGAACCAGGTGATATGAAGTCAGAGTTGAGAGATATAAAGTCAGGATTGAGAGATATAAAGTCAGAATTGTGAGATATAAAGTCAGGGTGAGTGATATAAAGTCAGAATTGAGTGATATAAAGTCAGGGTGAGATATAAAGTCAGAATCAAGAGATATAAGTCAGAATTGTGAGATATAAAGTCAGGGTGAGAGATATAAAGTCAGAATTGGTGATATAAAGTCAGAATCAGTGATATAA
>CM031962.1:36056304-36067634 GCA_018749465.1 Paracanthobrama guichenoti | reverse complement strand
CAAAGAAATGTATACAGGTTTGGAACAACTTGAGGGTGAGACTGATGACAATTTTCATTTTTGGGTGAACTATCCCATTAACAACAGCATCTTAGAACTTTCACGAGACAACAGAAACAATGATTTGGGTGTTCCTAGTGTTTACTGGCCCATTTAGAAACACTCATTTTCTTCATAAAGGTTTCTAAACCACTGTTTCACAAACCTCAGAGCACATAGTTCATGACTCCTGAAAGTTTTATGCATTATTGCTAATTATCGGTTTCTCTGTGGAGAAAGTTAATGGGATTTTTACCAGAACTTACTCTATTGCATCACTTAATTGCCAGATCTCATTAGTTTGATGACACTTACTGCAATAAGGGCAACCACAGAAAAAATGTAGTAGATCGAGTCTCTGAACACAGCATACTTAGTGAGATAAACAACCTAGTTGGAAAAGAGAAGAGAAGTCAACAAAAGCAACTATTCTTTCTTTTGTTAAGTGTCAGGTCTACTGTACCCTCAAGTCTGCCACAAGCAACATCAAAAAAGGTTTATGCCCGGTTTCACAGACAATGCTTAAGCCTAGTCACAGACTAAAATGTATGTTTGAGTGGTTTTAACTGAAAGCAACTTGAACTGACACATCTTAAAATGTCAGTGCCATTGTTTTGTCTCAAGATGCACACAGTAATTTTTTTCCAAGGCATGTTTATAAAAGCTACTTAAATATCCTAATTGAACTAAGGCCTAGGCCTGGCTTAGTCTAAGCCCTGTCTGTGAAACCAGCAGGGGCCAGCTGCATAAACTGCTAAGACTAGTCTTACAAGTTAGTCAAAGAAAAAAAAGAAAAAGAAAAACATGACATCAGTTACATAAAAACATATATTGGTTTAATTTGATACCGAAAAGACTGATTACCCTAACTGACAACTAGTTGGTCATACTAGTTCTTAAGACACAGTCTTTACATAATGGCTAAGTTTATGTAACAAATTTAATTTTTCAAAAGTAAAGGGAGAGAAAAACCCCCCAAAGCAGTGTACTTTAAAAAGATCTTTCTTAGAACTCACTACAGTAACAATAGTATGTGTCTGCTAGGGGTGTGATGAGACCCTTATCTCATGAGATGAGACGAGAACGAGACAAGATTTTTACATTGTATTTTTAAGAAATCCTCAATGATGAAAGGCATGACTACAATGTTTTGCAGGTGCATATGAACTTTTTTTTTTAACTCGTCATCTTGTAATGAATGTCATTTCAGTTCTACTTTCTGAGTATGAATTTGCCATCATATGCAGTAAAATGCAACAATAGCCCACTGTAAAAGGTTTTGCACAAACTCAACTGACTGGCTTTTTTTTGAGATTGTCTCTTCAGACCTCAGAACTGCACGATTTATGAGCTTCTACAACTTTTGACCTCCTAACTGAACTCCTTCCCACAAATTGATCATAGATCAAGTGCAAACTATAAGTGCAAGTACTCAATATTCAAGGTGCAAATAGAGACCACATTTTTCTTCAAGCATGATACAGAGCTAAGAGATGGTTAACTACACAGATAGCTTTCATATTGTGAGATATTCTCATGCCTCAGGGAACCGCTTTCAAACTTGCTGAAAATCGCGTTTGAATGCTCGCTTGCGTTTACTTTAACTTTTGCGATCGTGCGTACTCTCTGAATAGGGAGAGGTGGTGCTGAACGAGCATTTTGAAAGACCTTTATCTATCCTCCACCACAGTCCTGTGACTGTCGGTCTTCGATTCAATTAGAACTACAAACGCGGATACATTTAAAAAAACAAAAACAAACAAAAAAACAAACAAACAAACAAACTACAAACATGACGGATGTGCGAGTCCGACGGTTAAGTAGAGAGATTTAGATTAAGGGGCTTGAGTGATGAATTATTATCAGTATTTAACCTGACGAAAAGATATTTATTCAATGATATCCACATTATATTATTTCACCTGCAGCAGCACTGATAACTTTTAATGATACGTTTGGCCATTAACATTTAAATGCATCATTATAGGCTACATATACTGCAAACAGTGACATATACTGTAAACACGAGGAGAGTCTCTGCATTAAAGACCCACAAATGGCAGATCAACGTTCTACTACATTTCTCTCCGATACGGTAGGAAATTAAATTGAATGTGGAGGATTTGAACTGTGACGAAGATTGACAGGGCAGTTTAAACTGTGAGGGGATGCACGCAACTAAGCAACAGAGTCCGTTAAAGATGACGAAGTAGTATATTCCAAAGCTTGCATAGCCTACTCTTCTGCCACACTCAAAAGTATGTACTTTTTCTTCACAAAAAGAGGTCATAGTAAAGTAGGCCAATTGGGATGCAGTTAGTTATCCTAACTTCACCCTCACACTCCGTCATGAAAATAATGATGCTGACGCGAGACCGCTTCTCACCTCGACAAGAAATCTCGTCACATTTTAGTCTCATGAGATCTCGTGGCACAAGATCTCGTCACACCACTAGCGTCTGCAAATCCTGTATTTAATGTGGTCGAACTCTTACATCGGAATTTTTGAAAGCGAATGTTTAACAATAAATCACTCTTTGAAATGAGAATGACAACAAAAAAGCAACCCTGGAGAGTAATTTTCACATTGCAATGCTCAGAAGAAAACATGAAAAGGTCAAGAGTGGCAGCCGCTCCGAAGGAGTCAAGCTGTAATAAAGAACTCAGAGAGCCACTCACCTGTCCCGCAAATATCCCACACACGCCGATGATGCACAGGATGTTGAACACAGCTGAGCCCACTATGGTACCCACCCCCACATCTCCATGTGTAATAAAAACACCTGCAGAAAACAAGAGGGTTCTAATCCACAGCATCTGTTGACACATGACTAATGCATTTACAAGCACCTGTACGTGTGGCTCACCAATTATAGAGGCAAACAGCTCTGGGGCGGAGCTTCCAGCTGCCATGAAGGTCGCTCCTGCTACATCTTCACTCAGGTGTAGTTTCTAATGGATGGGAGGAACATACAGATTCATGCGAAGGCCATAATTAAAATGTCTAAACAGACTCAAGAGATGTACATAATGGTCAGCTGCTAGTCATTCACTCTAAAAAGGAGATTTCTACATTCTTTGATTAATAGAAAGTTCAATATATATGCAAAATTGTCAGACTCTACCGTAACTTTTGATAAATTTAATGTTGTTACTGAATAAAAATATGAATACACACACACTTTTTTTTCCCCCTCCAAACTTTTGAACAGTAGTGTATATGACTCACTTGTCGTGCTTTTGGCTCCTCAAAGCGTAACATTCACAGTCATTGCATTGAAAAGATCTTCATAAAAATTATATTAAAAAATTACACTTTTCCACCACAAAATAACAAGGGAGTAAATAAAAATGGCACAGTTTTCTTTTTTGAGTAAACTTTTTTTAAGGAACAATGTATATAATTAGGGTGGTTTTAGGGTCATGTTACTGACTAGACATTTCTCAGGGATATTTTGACAAATGCAGTGTAATTTGACAGATACTCAAAATAAATAAATAATAAATACAATACAATACAATACAATACAATACAATACAATACACGGCGCTTTGACAGCACAATGCAAAAACCTTCTTTGAGAAGTTGATTACATATCTAAATGTAATCCCTTTAAAAGCACCATCTTTTAAATATTTGAGCTAAAACCAACTATCTTTCCTGACCTATACCTAATAGAGTTGCATATTAGTATTACAAGATCTAGTATTTAGCATTACAGGTTGGTGTGGGGAATTCTGGGTTTAGAAGAACAGGTAGAAGTCCATGGTTACCACTGTACACTCACCTCACAGATCTTCTCTAGGGAGGTCACGAAGTAGTCATCACAGACAATAGCAAGGGCCAGGAACATGTATAAAGCCTGAAATGGGAAGCAGAAACCACAATACACCCATTACAAGAAAGACAACAATGAGATACTCCATAATGGAGGTGGTGTGCAGAAATAATTTAAGTTGTGTCTAAGTGGTCTCCTGGGGCCGTATTCACAAAACATCTTAGGATTAGTTCACTTCAAAATGAAAACTTCATGATAAATCCCCATCTCATCCAAGATGTTCATGTCTTTCTTTCTTCAGTTGAAAAGAAATTAAGTTTGAGGAAAACATACCAGGATTTTTCACATAATATACTTCAATGGGTTGAAGGGCCAAATCAATGCAGTTTCAGAGGGCTTCAGAAGGCACTGCATGATCGATCTAGTGAAATCTGTAATTTTCTAAAAAAAAAAAAAAACACTTCACTTTTTAACCTCAAATGCACACCTTCGGTGTTGTTATTCTTCACGGCATATGAGGTCATCACGCTAGAAAGGTCACGCTTGTGATGTACCTGGAAGTACCGTACCAGTGTTAAATTGACCGTGCAAAGACCAAATCAAATGGCCTTCAAAAGGTAAACCAGCAATGTCGGACCATTTTGAATTTAGAGGAGAACATTAGATGGAGTTTCTCGGCACTGGGTTGGTACTGGACACAGAGGTCGCACAGTTGAGGTTAAAAAGTATATACATTTTTATTTTTTTGAAAATTACTGATGGTTTCGCTAGATAAGACCCCATTCCTCGGCTGGGATCATGCAGAGCCATTCGAAGCCCTTTGAAACTGCATTGATTTGAACCTTCAACCTGTTGGTTGCCATTGAAATGCTTAAGACTTTTCTCTATTCCTTAGTAAAAGTTGGTCTCAGCAGCTTTGTGAATAAGTAAAGAGAAAACTCTTACTTTTACTGCTATTTAGGAGAACTCAGTGCTAAGATAAAATGCGGCCCGTTCTACAAGCAGTTGCTGACAGGGTGGCCTCACTGCTGTGAACTCAGTGGCAAACTCATGACCAGTCACAAATGAAGACCAGAGCCGACAAACTATTTATAATTGTCATAAAATTGTCAGACATGCACCATTTATCCTGGATGACAAGGTCAACTGGTGAGTAAGGCTACACACGTACACACACAAAGCTCTCCTACCGCAAATATATGTAGCAGAACAGCTCCTTGTGAGCGCTGTTTGTTGGTGAATACATCCTTAGGGAACTCATGGATGGCTGCATTGGAAATGAGAAAGAAAAAGTCACTTTGGCACAAGTTGTCACTTTCCATGAAAAAAACCTGGATGGTACAGTCCATAAAACCAGATCTGCATGAGATTCCAAAGAACGATTAGAATGTGTGGGCAACAGAATATAAATCATGCCTACAGGGACAAGAGACTTAATCATATTGCAAGAAAAATACATTGTATGTGGTACACATGGTCACCAGTGCATGGGACTGCATTTATCTCTCACACACACACACACACACACACACACACGCTCAATTTAGAAGTAGGAAAATTACTGATGCATGATAGCACACAAGCAGTACATAGTACGCTTACATTGACTATTCATTCAGTGGTGCATCCAGTATGGTGCATCCAAGCTTTGCTACAACTAGTACTCTTGGATCTGGGTGGGTCGAGGTTAAAAGCAATATGGATTCCACACTCAGTTTCAATATCAGACAAAATATTATGGTTGTAGTGCTTCTCAAACTGCAAAGTTTTAATGCAACTTTTGTCACTCAAAAATAAACCAATTAAAATGTATGCATGTATGCATTCAATATAATACATGCATAATTATAACAACATGCATAATGACTAATGCATGCATGTATGCATGCATGCATGCATGCATGCAAGCAATAAAATAATAAATATGTGCTTATGACATGGCACTTGCCCTATAAAACCTCTATTTGCAGTGAAATTTCTGCTTTTCTTTTGTTAATATTCAAAGTTTAAACAAAAACAAAAAAAGGGGGCTTATATAATACATGTGCTTAATGAGGCCACTTCCCATATGACATCTTTCATTTGCAGTGAAATATGTATAAAGTAAAAATGTGTCAAATGAACAAAGTTCCACTATAACAGACAAGATAAGTAAGCATTTACCACACTAGTCTAACAATAACAAAAGGTTTAAGTATTATGGCTAAACTTTTAAAACTGTAAATGACTGTTTATTTGCCTGGATCTGCGCATTTACATTGTGATTGCCTCACTGTAACTATGATTTTCATGTTTTTGACAAAAACAAAAGGGATGAGTCCAAAATAATTTTCTATGGTAAATCAACATTATGCCACAAATGCAGTTGATGGAGCTTAAATCTGTAATGAACCCAGGACATTCTTTTAAATCTGGTTTATATGCCTCCAAGGCCTGTTAGAGCAAAATCACTAAACGTCAAAGCCCCACAAACACATGGCTGGGTAGGTCACACGTCAGTACATTCTGTCATGGCAGCCCTGTTTGTGACCCGGGCAGCCCTGAAGGTCAAATAATCCCCAATGGCACAAGATGCTCCCTGTCAGGGCCACACTAACTCGCATCATAAAAATCAACATCATGCCATAATCTATACAGTCATCTGCCCCTCTAAAGCTAATGAAATCTCTTCAGTACTTTTGTTCTACTGGTGGGGACAACCATACCATAAGTTGCCACCATGATGGTATGGTGTTGTGAGTAGCTACTGCTTGGCAATATCCAGCACCAGTAACCAGAGTATTCTGGGTGGATTTGAAGCCATCATGGGTGGGGATTATTCAAATTGTTAATGAGCATGCACATGAAACCTTTTTACGAATGATTGGAATTCATTAATACACGCACACAAATCTGAGGCTTATGAAGATTTTGTGAATCTTGTTATATGGACATTTATTTTATACATTTTTAAATTTTATTATTAATAGTTATTCTAACATTATAAAATGTTACTCTGAAACTAAATTGCCAATGAGTGGTTAGGGATGGCAAGTCTCCATGATATTCTGGGTCCTGCTTTAAATGCAAGAAAGGCTTTTCCACCCATCTTATTATCTTTCAAAAACAAACACCAGTAATGAAAGCATCTTCTGTAAATGCATCAAAAACCGCTTAAATCTTCAACTGCCAATTCATTTTTCAGTCTGAAGAACTCATTAAAACACTCGTAGAACTAATGGACCTACCCGTTAAGAAGTAATCTATCATAAATGACAGCAATAGCGGCGTGATGTTTTATCGCAAGCACCATCATTGCTTCCATTGTCGTTATCTGAAGGATTGAGAAAAATCCCAACGTTTCATTCATCAAGTGGAAGATAGTCATTGGTGCCCTGATCACATTTCCCTTCCCACAGCTTGCCCCTCCCATATCACAAGAAGAGGACACCCTCAAGGTCGTCTCGAGAGAACAGACAGAGTACATGCAGACATACAGAGTATTATGCACAGCCTACCATCACACATACACACTCTAGACATTCACAGCCAAGGCTCCAGACTAACGTTTGAGAGCAGTAGGACCAGTGCCACTAAGTTCTACAGATTCTGACACTGGGGGATGTTTAATAAAAGGTAAAAAACACACACACACCACAAAATTACTTTTGTTTTGCATTAATAAGTGAGGTTACTAATAATATTACTAAATAAATGTTTATTTTAATAAATAATATGTTTATTTATTGAAAATTTGACAGTAAAGCACTGAGCATGAATTGAGATCCAGATAAAATGTTAACATGCAGAAATAAAAATTTTATAGGGGAAAATAAATGTAAATATTCTACTCATTAAAATGCACCATACTGAACTGACCGACAGCTTCAGTGATTATAAAAATGAACACTTTACTACTTAGTAACAATTTGAAGAAAAGTTTGGGTTTTTCATGAGATTTAGACTTTCCATATATTAAAAGGAATGAAAATGGCTTAGTTAAGTGCTCCTGTGTCACCGTTTACTGGTTATAGTGGTAATTTAAATGTCTTTTATATTATAAATAAAGTGTTTGTTTGCCACAAAGGGTTTTCCTTCATCTTTAAACTTTTGGTTTCACAAACCATCACATTAAAAATAACATTAAAATTGGATCATATTTAGAGCTTTGAAGTGCTGGAAAAAGTGTGAAGCACTTTAAAAAGTCCTTGAATGCTTGAATTTTGAACCCTGAAATAAAATGTAAAAACATTTCAAACTACTTCTGCCACAATACTATGGTTACAGTTAGCGTTACCTCCAAAAATCTATGGTGAATGTTGGTGATTTGTGGACTGGAGAGCATTCTATGACTTGTTCATTCATGGTACAATGTTTCTCTTGGTTGCCACGTTAGTGCTGTTTGATCTGCTATCTATAACAAAAATTTTCGCCAAATTAAAATGCTTCCCACTAGATCTTGCAGTGATAATAAATTCTGCTGAGAATTAAAATGCTTTCTCACTGGGTCTCCCAGGGCTGTGTAGTAACCGTGCCGTTTAATCACGATTGGTTCCGCGAGTACCTGTTCTGAGTTACGCTGTCTATTATTGCTCCGAGCTGATAAACGGTCCGCGCTGCACAGCTCAAACGAGAAGTGTGGTTTTGTTCTGCTTTCATTTCATTTGCCTTTTGATGTTTCACATATGCAACAGAAATGGGCAACGTGGTGGTCCCACCAGTGGCAGGAAAAAAAAAAGGGGTCGCAATCTGGAGCCCTGACAGCAGCCACATCCAAGAGAACTGAACTGCTTGATGCTACGGAATAAGCCTAGACATTATACATGCATTATATTTTGAAGCCAAATGATTTTATGCCCAAAAAAAAAAAAAAAAAAGCCCATGTAAAAGTTGCTACCATGATGCTACGGTGTTGTGGGTGGTTGCCGGGTGTTGCAAGAGCATTCTGGGTGGAAATGAAGCCAGCGATAGGTGGATCCAAATCCAATAGCCCACCAACAATCTCTATTTCTGGTCCCTAGATGGCATGGGTCGCTTCAACGCAAGCCTGTAGGACTTTTAGCAATTGTATCCATCAAGCAAAACGTATACAGAATGTCTGATTGTTTAGAAAAGTAACAGCACAACTTTCCTCAATAAGCCACATTTCATAAATGTGGAACAAATACATTTTGAAACTTTGATCCACCCAATGANAACAGTGCATAGTATAAGTGCATACTGCATCAATTGGGACACCTCATCAATTGAAGAGGACTACAACTTAGCATAATCGCTTTATATGATAAACAGATTTAACTTGGGCTTTTATTCATATATAATCAATCTACATGCATAGAGCTCATCAAATATTGCAAACAGAAGTTCAAACATGCTTGCTTGACAGTGACACACAAGAACAAATGAGGTTTAGGGAAAAACATGTATACAAATATGATTAAATATCAGTTGATATGCATGAAACCGCAACCATTTTCCAGGGGTGCTGCTTCTGCAGGATGGGACTTCATGTGGTATTCAGCAGGACCTGCTGTTTGTTGACAGTGGAAGTTGTTTTTCTCCAGGTTGATACACTTGTGCGAAGCATCGCAATCTCTTGCAGGTAAATCCATTAAAGTCCTTAGGAGCTCTGACATGCTGCATCAATTATTAATGACGGTACCATTAAAAACAAACCCTCTCCGTCTCTGTGGACATCATGACAGTTCTTTCAGGTGGAGGCTTTGTCTGGGTCGCCAAACAAATGGTGAACAATATACAGTACAAGCATGTATGTATGTGCTCTGGGTTTGTATCTGCTATATGAACATCATAGAAAAATGGGCTACTGTGGAGAAGCATCTCAGGTAGAGTGAGACAGTATGTGCTTCGCTGTCTCCCGTCATCTGATGACCTTATCCATCAACGTCTGTCCTGACGTGAACACACATGGCAGGACCAGCTCCTCACAGTTGGACATACTGCGCTGAGCTGGATGTGTGGTTGTCAGTGTGGCATGTTAGAGTAACTGCCTTAAGCAAGAAATCATAGGATGTGCTCAGAATGGCATATACTAAATAATACTTTTTTTGTAGAAGAACAAAAAAAAGGGGTTTACGTACTCTTGGTTAATAATCCATTAATTACAGTGCACTGCTTTGAGCATTATTTTTGCACCTTCTGTAATAGTTGTGAGTGTTTCAACAACAGTTCAACATCACATTACCATCAAATGTATAATTTGTCTGTTCAGACGGTTAAAAAAAGGCAGATGGCTGAACGAAACTGCCAATTCACACTCTGACAGTAGGTGGCACTTACAGAAAATCAGAAAAACCCTGGTTAAGGTTAGTGTTGTGCAATTTTCTGTTTTTGATACCCACTTGTCACAGAAAAGAAAGTCAAAATGGTATTTGCATGTTTTCATACAGTTGTTTGGATTTTTGTATTTGCTATGTAAATCAAACTATACCAAATACAAGAGTTAAGACCTATTTTTACACCATGAACGTTTAATATACTAGTGTCCATCCACTGTTATAACTGTGGCTTTCCCAGTTCTTACAGAACTAAAACAAGAGAGCTAGTTTCGGAATCTTCCTCTATTCACTATCGCCAAGCAAAAACACCACCAATTCATAGTTTTATGCAGATGCTCTAGGCATGGGACCAAAAGCTAATTTTATTGGTTGGAGTGTTATTTGCAGTGTAATGAGATAATTAAACTTTCAGATAATAAAAAATAAAATAAAAAAAAGAATCAGCTGCATCGTTAACATGCAAATCGTTGTGTCAGTCTACTGCCACATTCCTATTACCAGCAGTTCATTCAAATTACACTTGGTGTAAACTAGAGTTGTGCAGTATACTGGTACTGGGAAAATATTTGTATACATTTTTATTTAAAATGGCACGGTATCATGATTTTGCTCATTTCAGTACTGGGTACGCTGATGCATTTAAATGTGAAGTTCATGGCAAGGTGGCAGTGTGCTACCCAAACTGATGCGAAACCAGCAAAAGTGACAACATAGAGGAACAAAATGAATAAAGCAGGTGAATCTCACGCAGCACACCAAAAACTAATTTATAAAGTGGGCAGAAGTGAATTTTGGAATTTCTGTGCTTATAACACTGATGAAAAAGACGAACCAAAAGACCCTACCACACCATCCTGACATATACAGGTGCTGGTCATATAATTATAATATCAAAGTGTTGATTTTTCACTAATTCCATTCAAAAAGTGAAAAGTGAAACTTGTATATTATATTCATTCATTACACGCAGACTGATACATTTCAAATGTTTATTTCTTTTGATGATTTTAAATGACAACTAAGGAAAATCCCAAATTCAGTAGCTCAATATTGTGAAAAGGTTGAATATTGAAGACACCTGGTGCCACACTCTAATCAGCTAATGAACTCAAAACACCTGCAAAGGCCTTTAAATGGTCTCTCAGTCTAGTTCTGTAGGCTACACAATCATGGGGAAGATTGCGGACTTGATAGTTGTCCAAAAGACAACCACTGACACCTTGCACAAGGAGGG
>CM031962.1:36015582-36030582 GCA_018749465.1 Paracanthobrama guichenoti | reverse complement strand
AAGTTTATTTGTCATTACACATGTACAAGTACAGTATAACGAAATGAAGTTTGGAGCAAGCCTCCGGGCCGCAGCCGATTATTCAGGCGCCGCCCCAGGTGTAATGGTGTGGGGGATGTTTTCTTGGCACACTTTAGGCCCCTTAGTGCCAATTGGGCATCGTTTAAATGCCACGGCCTACCTGAGCATTGTTTCTGACCATGTCCTTCCCTTTATGACCACCATGTACCCATTCTCTGATGGCTACTTCCAGCAGTACTGGAAGTGCGTCACGAAATTTGCTTAATTTTTGGCTTAATATTTTTAGCTATAAAATTAGATTTATTTGAAAACTATAAATAATGCATTTTGATGTAGTCCAGGTTAATGAACTATATCTGCAAAATATACTTTTTATGAAAAATTACATTTCAGCATAACAGGTTATACAAATAAATATATAATAAAAAAATAATCATCCTGGAAGATTCTCTTTTAGGTTATATAAAATAAAACCTATTTAGTTAGAAAAATAAGAACCTACAGAGAAGGTTCTTATCTGGTTCCCAAAAAATAACCAAATTGTAACCATATGGGAGCGTTAGGGGAGCGTTCTGTGTTTGCTTTCTCTCCATCCATCCATCTTTTTTTTTTTTTTTGGATGTGAAGGAGGATCAGTCTCTGAGCTCTACATTAGAAACAACAACAGGAATGAGGCATGAAGCCTCCACAGAATTCAGTTTTTCAGCCGCATTCGCTTGATTCATGATTCAGTTCTGGGATCTTGCTCAGCACAAATGTTCCGGCGGCCATGATGAGCAACACAAACCTGCTGCCCGTGACGAGATGCTGTCATTGATTTCAAACACAATCCATGGAGTTATTACATCCATCTGAGCTCTGAATCGGTTTATACAACAGGTTTGGAGAGTCGACTGATGAAACCAACTTCCAGTTCATACATCAGACAAGACAAAAGTGCCGTTTCTTTGCCTTTAAGTTACTCCAAACATTAGCCCTAAACAATCCCTGTTGAAGAAGATCATACCCAGAGTAAAAGACCAAAGATGAAAAATTAAAAACATGTTAAACTTTATGAATTATAAATTTTTAGATTTTTAATTAAATTATTAACCCCTCTAATATAATCTATTAAAAGGCAAAACAAATTATTAAAGTTTCTTTCTACAAATAACAAACTTCACACCAGGATTTGGTTTGTGGAAAGCAACGCAGCATTTTGCGCTCCCTGCTGGTCACAATCAAGACTCGTTCACTGCATTTCCATTATTTTAATTCAGTGAAGCTCAACATGAGCAGATACTCAGTATATAAAGAAAGAGTCTTGTGTCATACATTAGACAAGTGAAGCGTTGTCTGGTACAGATCTACAAACATTTTCAACATTTATTATAAAAATTTACTTAGACGTTGTCTTCATCTTTTCCTCTCCATCTTCATCTTCTCCATCTTTTTCTTTTCCTTCATCTTTTTCTTCTTCTCCCTGACTGTGCATTCCTTTGTTTTACTTTCAGACATTCTCTCAGCTTTCAAAGCAATTTTATAGTATTCTGCTGTGAACAGAAAACAAAATAAAAGACAAAACAGCTTTAATACAAGTTAATGTTTTTTAAAAATGTATTATGTCAGGAATCGCCACAGGTCGCTGAGATAATGAGAATGAGCCTTGCGTCCAGTCTTTTAAGCTGACGCTGTTGGGCTACCTGAGTCCAATAATGCCGTGCTACAAGTGCAGTACGGAAGACCCGTCCTATGAGCCCAGCCCAAAGCGCTCAGGGATGAACACTTGAAATGGGCTGACATAGGAAACACTAGAGAAGAATTTGCCCTGTATGGTGAGGCTCAGACCAATGAGGCCAAAACCCCTGAGGCATGCCCTCTGTGGGGCATGAGCCTGAACAGGCTTGACTGTAGGAGAGTCATAGACTGTTTAACCAGACAAAATCCGTGGTTATAAAACCAGGAAAGGTAGACAGAGAGGACAAGCCAGCCGCTGTGCAAATGTCACCAATGGATAATCCAGCCTAAGGAAGTGAAAGCACCGAACGTGCATCTGCTATCCAATCAGCTAGTCTCTGCTTTGTAACTGGCAGCCCTTTAGTGCGGCCTGTGAAGCATTCAAAGAGCTGCTCTGACGGTTCAGATTGGCTAGACCGCTCTACATACACTAGCCTGGCTCCGCCCTCCTACATACGTCCGCTCAATTTTCATTTTCCTTCAGTACTCCGTCTGGGATTGCAGTATATTCTCTGGTTTTCTCCAGTCAAATTTTTAGCAATCCAATCAGCGAACAGAGAGAGTGGCTGAGAATGATGACATTGATGTCATGCGCTAGTTTGAGATGACATACGTCACGACCAAACGTTAGCGATTGGTTATGGCAGATCCAGAGCGGCTCTGGGCAGATCCAAGTTTTGGTTTTAAACTTCAACAGAGTAACCGCCTTCAAGGAAGTTAATGCTTGTCACTGGAGAGTGGCCAGACTCTCTGTACAAATGAAATGTTGTACAAATATTGTCTCTGACAATACGAGAGTCTGGTAGGACCAGGCTATACATACACTATATTGCCAAAAGTTTTGTGACACCTGCCTTCACATGCATGTGAACTTTAATGCCGTCCTATTTTTAATCCGTAGGGTTTAATATGGAGTCGACCCACCCTTTACAACTATAACAGCTTCAACTCTTCTGGGAAGGCTTTCCACAAGGTTTAGGAGTGTGTTTATGGGAATTTTTGACCATTCTTCTAGAAGCGCATTTGTGAGGTCAGGCACTGATGTTGGACGAGAAGGCCTGGCTCTCAGTCTCCGCTCTAATTCATCCCAAAGGTGTTCTATCGGGATGAGGTCAGGACTCTGTGCAGGCCAGTCAAGTTCCTCCACACCAAACTCGTCACTCCAGAGAACACGTCTTGACTACGCTAGAGTCCAGTGGCGGCGTGCTTTACTCCACTGCATCCCACTTGCATTGCACTTGGTGATGTAAGGCTTGGATGAGCTGCTCGGCCATGGAAACCCATTCCATTAGCTCTCTACACACTGTTCTTGAGCTTATCTGAAGGCCACAGAAGTTTGGAGGTCTGTAGCTATTGACTCTGCAGAAAGTTGGCGACTTCTGCGCACTGTGCACCTCAGCATGCACTGCCCCCACTCTGTGATTTTACGTGGCCTATCACTTCATGGCTGAGTTGCTGTTGTTCCCAATTGCTTCCACTTTGTTATAATCCCACTAACAGTTGAGTGTGGAATATTTAGTAGTGAGGAAATTTCAGGAATGGACTTATTGCACAGGTGGCAACCTATCACGGTACCACGCTTGAGTTCACTGAGCTCCTGAGAGCGACCCATTCTTTCACAAATGTGTGTAGAAGCGTCTGCAGGCCTAGTGCTTGATTTATACACCTGTGGCCATGAAGGGATTGAACACCTGAATTCAGTGATTTGGAGGGGTGTCCCAATACTTTTGAAAATATATTGTGTATATTCTGAGGGCCGGATCGGGCAGACTAGTTGCAAGAACTGCTCAAGAAATGCAATTATCCCTTTTGTTTGAGAAAGAAGGTCCCTCCTTAGTGAAATTGGCCAGGCTTTCAGTACCAGAAAAACTGCCATTATTTCCAGACAGTTGATGTGCCATCATTGCGCAGGCCCCAACCAGGAACCGAACACCGGTCTGCTGTCGTACAGGGCACCCCAAACTGAGCTGAAAGTGTGTTCTTGACTACTCATCATGACTACTTTCCTTCTGGAGACTTTGAAGGACGCAGCAAGCTACTCTGTCTCCACTTTCAGTCAGCTTTCCAGCGATAACCCAGCCCGCATCTTGGCAGTCGAAAACTGCACCGAGGAACAATAATTGTTAGTTGGTAGACAGCAAACTCTTGGCTAGATTGCCTGGGGCTCAGAATTATTCCAAACGGCTGAGGAGCAAGGATCTGTGTTTGCACAGTTTGTGCTTCAACTGGGCTAAAACAAGCCAGTCGTTGAGGTAATTGAGGATGAGCACTCCTTCTCATCTCAGGGGGAAGAGGGCAGCATCCATGCACTTCATAAAAGTGATGTGAGGTGCCAGAGATAGTCCGAAAGGAAGGACAGTATATTGGTAAGCCACCCCTTTGAACACAAATCTGTGATGAGGGGATATCTGGTTATGAAAGTAAGCATCTTTCAGATCCACCGACAAAAACCAACACCCCTGGGCAGATCTATGAGAGGGTTTGTTTCAGCGTTAGCATTCTGAACAGCTGTTAAAGCGTGGTTCAGACTCTCAGACAGAGGATGAGGCCACCTTTCTTTGGAGCAAGGAAGTGGTGGCTGAAAAAACCTGAATTGTTGTGGGATGCCAGAACTTTCTCTACAGCACCCTTCGCTAATAAGTATGGAAGCCAACAAAATATGGACCAAGCCTTCGAAAGGGGGGAGTAACCTTGTTTGATTGTTTCTAAGACCCATTCTTCCCAAGTCTAGCTTCCGGGGGCAAGGGGAAGGTCACCACACTGGGGCGCAACACTGAAGGTGTTTTCTATTTTTCGAATCGTTATAAGAGCTGTGAACTGCTTGGACGCACGCAGGATTTGTGGGGAAAACCCAGCACTTGCAACAACAGACAGTGCCCCCATTGCTGGAACTGAATGGGGTTAGGGGGTGAGAACTAGAATTCCTAGGAGGTGGTCCGGCCATGACAGGACTCTGGCTTCTACTCTTCACACCTGATGCATCAGGTATGTTTTGGTTGTGGCTCAGGGTCCTATGCTAATTTTGAGTGGGGACCCTGGCACTTCAGGAAAGGGCAGCGTTTGGTGTTGCAGGAATGCTCTTTCTGACCTCAGGCTCTGCCTTGGGTTTAGGCTGAACAGACATTATGTCTGTAAGCTATAGAGGGGTGAACAGTCTTGACTAGCCATCCCAGGGTCGTGGGCAGGCAGAGATGCACGGAAACGGCCTCCTCCTTGGGGGAAGATTTCATTGTATTTGCTCTGTGCTGTCAACAGTGGTGAGGGCAGGCAAAGCATAAGACTGGACCCAAGTGGGGGGTGCACCACGACTTGGTCAGTTCATCATTAACTTCAGGAAAGAATGGAGCAGTTCTCTGCAGGGTTTGCAGGTGGTGTTCCAGTTGTAGGAACCACTTATCAAGGCGGCTGTTGGTGGGCTCTTTCGGGCTCTTCTTTTTTGGCTCTTCCATGCCAAGATCTTCATTAGCCTTGGTCAGGACATGGATAAGTTCGGCGCCCAGACCAGGCATGAAACCACCTGTCACTCTTGGTGGCAAGGGCCGGAGTCCTCCATGGAGTTCAACCACTCCCCCACATCAGAAGCTGCCAATGATATAGTGTCATTAGCAAATTCCTCCTCAGAACCCTGAGAAATAGACTAAACCTCTTGCACCAGACAAGGGCGCTGGGGAATCCCCTCACTGTGGAGAGAGTGATGTACACGGGATCTGGACCAGCGTTTGGTCACTTAGTCCTGTCTGCTCGGCCCTGAGACTCTCTATTAACTCCTCTCAAGCTTGTGAGACTAAGGGAACGGCGGAGAACGAAGGCCGGAGTCGCTTTCTTAAAATAAAGAGGCCTGCGAAGACTCATGCTCTTGCAACGAGAATAGCCCGTTTCAATGAGCATGGCCCAGGCAGGCAACACACTTATGGTGCTCATCCGAGGAATGTGCCACATTCATGTCATTGCATTTTGCAATAAATGCCTCCAAAATAAGTGAAATTTGTCAGATTCGCCAGATGACCACAGAGGAGAAGCGCCGTTCTCAGCTGCAGAGCTGTCAGCACCGTCACTCTGCTGATCTTCATGCTTGGAGAAAAATGGAGGCCATGCCTGTTTTAGCGGGATGAAATGCCATTTGTCCGTGCAGGTGCACAGACGTGATTGCATCAGGCTTCAGCATTTGGAGAAAAAGGAGTTTTTCCCCATAAAGTCAACTAAAAGACACACATTACAGACTCCACACAAAC
Source organism: Paracanthobrama guichenoti (assembly GCA_018749465.1). Classification (NCBI taxonomy): domain Eukaryota; kingdom Metazoa; phylum Chordata; class Actinopteri; order Cypriniformes; family Gobionidae; genus Paracanthobrama; species Paracanthobrama guichenoti. The sequence continues at coordinate 36,024,613 of CM031962.1, read as the reverse complement.
TGAGAGCCTAACGTTTCTGTTCTCGTTCTACTGAGGACACTGAATGGAAACTATATCATTTTATCTAGACAAAGATAATCATGTACTTACTGTATAGACCTACTACCCCCAAAACGGCTCTCTTGATCTTCATTAGGCTGACGTTCTCGGCCATGTCTTTCCTGCCGATATAGCTTCTGTAGTGTAAGGATACCCACAGTGGCCGCCTGGCGTCCCATTCCTTTTTTACAGTCTTCTTACACTTTCTAAAAGAGTACAAATCAACATCAGAAGAAACATTAAATGGCTCCTATGATGCTTTTTGAAGTTTGAAAGTTTGAAGTTCAACATTCTTTAAAGAAATGACATGTGAAGGCCAAGTATGGTAACCCTTACTCTGAATTAGTCTTCTGCATTTAACACATCCAATTTAGTGCACACACATTAGGAGTAGTGAGTAGTGACCACAAACACACACAAACTGTGAACACACACCCAGAACAGTGGGCAGCCATTTTTTCTGTGGTGCCCGGGGAGCAATTGGGGGTTAGGTGCCTTGCTCAAGGACACCTCAGTCATTTCCTGTTGGTATTGAGAATTGAACCCGCAACATTTGGGTCACCAGTCGGACTCTCTAACCAATAGGCCACAACTGCCCCCATTCAGTGTGTAACTTTGCTGTTTTAGCATGAATAAGTTCTGCAAATGAACATGTCGTCACAATATTCGTCATTTAAATGATTCCCGGGGGAGGGCTTGGTTGAGTTAGTTAGTAGTGTGTTGATTTCGATTTTTAGAATTTGACCCAGCGCAATTTATTTTCCAGAATATTACCATACATTAAGCGTAAATTACTTTTCTTTGAGTATCTTCATAATATTCAGAAGACAGGACCAAGCCCTTATGTCACATTTCCAACTGGAAAACTCAAGAAGGTCCATTGAAATGGTGAAAGCTTCTTCTAGATCATTCATGAGACCTGGAAAAAAAGCAGAAACTGATTTAAATCAAAGCCTTTATACATTTCAGTTGCTGGTGGGTGATGAATCTAACAAATAAACCCAACAGACCTACAGTGAAGGAGGATCCCGAGCCACCCAGAACACAGCAACATGCTAAAAGCCAAATCAGAAAAGTCTAGTTTCCATACGTACTGGTGCACAGCAGGAGAGAGCAGAGCTCCAGCATCAGCTCATGACTCGGGACTAAAGTGCGCAGAATCTGAGCAGAACAGAAACCAGAATAAATTAATCATTTTAAATCAGAAACTTACTGCACGTTCTGATTGGCTGAACATTTCATACCCTTAATGAACCGATGAGTCGCTCTTGTGGGGCATCGTGTCTCTTGAGGAACTGGTACAAGTACACATGAGCGTTGGGATTGGTTGGGAATTCCTTGTTGTAAGCGTAATTCTCCAGAATCTGCAGAGCGCCTTCCTCATCGTCGTAAAACTCCAGCATCTGCAGTGGACGACACATAGACCGCATGAGAGTCCACTTTAAAGGGGTTAGTTTAAACAAAAATTACAGTTGTGTCATTTATTCACCCTCATGTGATTCCAAACCTGTACAAGTTACTTTGTTTACAAGTTTGGGGTCAGATCGTTTTTTTTCCTCTCGGATGCACTAAACAGATCATGAGTGACAATAAAGACATTGATAATGTTACAAAAGATTTCCATTTCAAATTAAATGTCAAATAAATAAATGTTTGAATGATTTCTGAAGGATCATGTGACAATGAGGACTTGAGTAATGATGATAAATTCAGCTTTGATCACAGGAATAGATTACATTTTACAATATATTCACAAAGAGAACTGTTATGTTATTATTACAATTTATTGAACTGTTTTTACTGTATTTTTAATCAAATAAATGCAGTCTTGGTGAGCAGAAGAGACTTTCAAAAACCTTTAAAAATCCCAAACGTATGTAAATTGTGAAGAAACGGAAACAAATAACAATATTAAAATGATCCACATGATTTGTACCACATGATCCACATGATAATAGCATTGTGTAAGAAACAGACTGAAATGGAAACTGAAATGGTTATACGCTCACAAAATATAATGTGTGTACATTCAATTCAAATACAACTTATTTCAGCCTGTTTTTCCACACAAATACATATGACCTCAGAAGACTTGAAAATTAAATACAAGACAAAAGTGGTATGAATTATTTTTATGATGGATTTTGACCTTTTTAGAGCTTGTTTGATTGTACTAGGCTGTGTGAAGATTCTTCAAACAAATCTGCTTGGGTTTTGAACATCACAAGTGTGAGTAGATGACAGAATTGTCATTTTGGTTTAAAGGAGCCATTTAAACAAAGACAATCGTCAAATTGCACAAGGCAAGATGGTGTCTCACATCAATGTAGCTCAACACAAAAGGGTCCCAGACTCCAGGCTGAGTGATGATATCCTTCAGGGTCACAGAAGCTTGTCTGAAGTAGCTGTGCATCTCATGGTTACTGCTTGCCTCATCTGACACCAGAAACATGGACAAGGGCGCATTCAATTGATCAAAAGTGACATTAAAAGACATCTGTAACGTTACAAAAGGTTTCGGATTCAAATGAATGCTGTTCTTTGGAACTTTCTATTCAAAGAATCCTGAACAATTTTATCAAAAATCACCATTTCCACACAAATATGAAGCAGTGCAACTGTTCATCCACCACCTCCAGACCACAGAACCTGATAAAGGTGTGCGGAGAGGACCATCCCACTGCAACACAAATATCTTCCAAGGAAGAGCCCTTGAAAACGGCCAGAGAAGAAGTCATTCCTCTGGTGGAATCAGCACCAACCCTTAGAGGTGAAACCATTCCACATGCCTCATAGGCCGCAGAAATAGCCTTGGTCACCCTCTGTGCCAGACATCCTCTGTGACAGCGGCTCCACTGTTTCGACCACCGAAACACAAATAGCTGGTCAGGCCTACGCCACCGGACCGTGCGGGCGACATAAATCTTCAAGGCCTTTACCAGGTAGAGCCCATGAGCCTGCACGTCACTCCCAGTCGCCAAATCAGGAGAGGAAAAAGCCTCCAAGACCACCTGCTGGAAGCGAAATGGGGTCAAAGTGACCGTAGGTATATACCTTGGCCTAGGTCGCAGCAAGACTTCCACACAAGAAGGGCTGATCGAAAGAGCCTGCAGGTCCCATATTCTCTAAGTGGGGATAAAGCCACCAAAAGGATCGTTTTAAGGGTCAGAAGCTTGTCTGACACGGTCTCCAATGGCACAAAGGGATGGCCTGCCAGAAAACTGATACATAAGTCCCATAAAGGAATTTGTGCAGGGCGGAAATGTCTAAACTGTCTCATACCCTGCAGAAAATGGGAAACCAGAAGGCGACACTCAACGGAAACACTGCAGAAATTCTACACTCCCATGTTCTGCAGAAATCGCCACCACTCTAAGTGTGGCAGGGGCTGCCCCCACTGAAAAACAACTCTGTAGGAACTCCAATATTGAACCAACAGGGCAATGAACTGGGTCCAAGTTGTATTGCCTTCACCAGGAGACAAAGAGCTTCCATTTAAAAGCATACTTGTAGAGGTGGCCCTAGAGTTCAAAATAGTGTCCTGCCAGGAGACCAGCACACATTAACACGCTCCACTCAGAGGCCACACCCACAGTTTCCACAAATCATGATAAGGGTGCCAAAAATCACACCTGGGCCTGAGTCAGCAAGTCGGGCCTGAGGGGAACTTCCCAGGGAGGACCATCCTGCAGTCTGACCAGGTCTGTAAACCATTTCTGAGTGGGCCAGAACGGGGCTACCGGTAACAGGTGACTCACTCTATCTGTCCGTACTCTGAGCAGAACTGCAGAGAGCAGTCAGACTGGCGGGAAGGCATTAAGTCTGGTCTTGAGCCACTCGAGTCTGAGCAAGACCTCTCGATGATCAGATGCTCTAAGCAAACAGGCTTGGCCGAACCTCTGCCATATCAGGCTCACCACTTGAGGGTGTGGTCTCCAAGCCTTGCCTTTAGAAGAGACCACAGTTATGTACTCCGTTCTGACCAGTACATAACGTAACAGCCCTTTAAATGGGGCAAGAACTGTTTGAGTGCAAGAAACACTGCCAGCATTTCCAAACAATTTACATGCCAGCCACAATCCACCCCCCTTCCAAATTCTGAATGCCCCGATAGACTGTGTCCCCAAGCCCATAAGGGATGCGTCCATCGTGATTGTTTTGCAACGACAGAATGCACCTAGTTGAACTCCTCTGAAAAAGTAGTGGGGAACTTATCCACGAACGAAAGGTACAAAAGCCTTTGCACTTAATCATGACTATGCAGAGGAGGTGGCAATGAGGTGAGATCCCTTGGCACTTGATCCACCATTGGAATGGCCTCAATGTGCACCAGGCCCAAGTGAACCACAGGGGACACTGCTGTCATAAGACCCATCAGTCTGCAGCATAAACCTGCTGCATAAACCATGTAAACTAAGATGCTCTGGAGCCGCAATGGGGCCAGAGCTGTGTCCATACAATTTGTGAACGTTCGAGGAGCCATAGCCAGTCTGAATGGAAGAACATGATATTGATGAGCTTTGCCTCCAAAAGCAAACCTGAGGAATCTGGATGTGAAAGTATGCATCCTCTAGATCGAAGTCACAAACCAATTTCCGGATCAAATCTGAGACCAGATGGACTTCAACATCAGCATCTTGAATATGCTCACTCTTAGTGCAAGATTAAGGCAACGGAAGTCTAAAACTGGATGTAAACCACCATCCTTTTTGGGAACGACAAAATAACAGCTGTAGAAGCCAGACTCCATCTGAGATGGAGGAAATTCCTCTATTGCCCCTTTCTCTAAGAGCAACCAAATCTCCTGACTCAAAGTCGAGGCCTTCTGAGGATGCACTGTCATGGGAAGAAATGCGCTGAAAGGAGGTGGTCCTTTCCGAAATTGGATGGTGTAACCATGCTAAACAGTATGTAATACCTATTGCAAGAACTCAAGGTGGCGTTGCCATGCCACCAAATAATCTGCCAGGAGCTTTAACTGTTCTGCACTTGGATTATGCTGAACTGCAGGTGCCAATGTGCCCTCTAATTGCAGAGAGCCTTCGGTGTCTGCAAAAACAGGAAGCACATTTGGGGTGACCACATTCAAAGAATCTACAATAGACTGACCTTCCTGCATGGTACCCACAAAACACATGAGTGATGGGGGGAAACCTCTAAAAACAAGATGATGTCCAATCGCCTGATCGGGCAGGCACACCACATTGATGCTGACATAAACGGGCTACTACCCTAACACTACCCTAGGGCTTTCCCTCGAACTCCAAATGCGGAGTGCCTAAGGCATTGCTTGTCAAAAAAGTCCAGGCCTATAACTGCCCAAGGTGCAACATGTGGCAGGACAGTTGAGGCAGGAGCCAGGAGGCCACAATGAGCAAGGCAAATATGTCCAAACTCCAAACCCTCCAACGGGGGGCTTGGCCTTCAAGGGTGAGCAAAGAAATCAGGAGCTACTGCTGGAGGCCTGCGACTGACAGGCCTCAAAACTCAGGTCTAAATGCTTACGCTGCCGCGAGCTAACCACTGGACGATTCCTTGGACCCCAGTCTCTATGAGGCAGTTCCTTAGGCAATGGTTCACTCTGCTGCACCTCAAAACCGAGCATGAACTGTGTCCACTCTGGAGTGCTGTGTCTGCCGCTCAATCTCCCTAAACCTGTGTGAGATGAGCTGACAGAAAGCCACACACTGCCATTTCACTGCATGAAATTTCTCCACCACAGCAGTAACAGATTCCCCAAATAGGCCGTCGTTTGACATGGGAGTGTTTAAAAGGAAGATTTTATTCTTTTCTTTGATGTCAGTAAGAGTAAGCAAAAGATGGCACTCCACTGACACCATTCCCACCATGACCTGCTTATTGCTCGGGCAGTATTCTTGGTAGCCCTAAGCGCCAAAAGTCAGTAGCCCACCTGAGCTCCTTAACAGCATCCAAAGTAAAGCCTTCCCCCCTCGTCTAGCTCCTTAAGCAAAACTGCTTGATAGGCTTGGAGCACAGCCATAGAATAGAGAGTGGCTGATGCCTGTCCAGCAGCCATTTAGGATTTTCCTACTAAAGTGGAAGTGATCCTGCATGGCTTGGAAGGTGACAGGGGCTGCAATTTCCAAGTCTGAGCTGAAGTCAGCACGAGATGGGCCACGTTAGTCTCTTCTACGACTGGCATTGCCATGTAACTGTGCTGCCATTTTAGAAATAGTGGCAAAGTCAGCGGCAGTGGGATTAGTAATACGTGCCAAAAAAGGTTGCTTCCAAGACTTTAAAACCTCTTGGTGGAGGTCTTGGAAGAAAGGAAGAAGCTCACAGGGGTGAACTGGATTGCAGTTGGTAAAATAAATAAATAAATAAAAATAATAATAAATCAATAAAAAATAAAAATCCATCCACTTTCGATTGGGCCTGATTTTGAGTCGGCTAGCTGTCCCATTCTAACCCCAGCTTATCTACAGCATGAGTTACCAAAACCAGTAACTCATTATTGGAAGGGAAAATGTGTTTGTCCTGTCCCACTTGGAGGGCTACCAAATCAGGAGCTGGCGCCACCATATGTAGCACTTAGTGGCACCGGTGCTACTGCCCTCAAATGTTAATCTGGAGCCTTGACATTGCGCTTTTTGAAAGGAGGGGCTTTATAGAGACAGGAACTAAACAGGGGTGCATTTCTCAAAAGAATTGCTTATTCTCAAAAGCAACTATGGTTGCAAGTTCCACCGAATTATGTTGGTAACGACAGAATTTGCTACCATAGTTGGATTTGGAAAACGCACCCCAAGAGTTATAGTCAGACTGGGAAGAGAGGAGCTGCAACAATGTCAAATATGGGAAAAACAATATTATTTTGAACATTCAAGCATGAAAACCTATTCTAGTATAGCCCACAACAAAACCAAGACTTCGAAAAAGGGTAATAGGATAATAGGTCCCTTTTAAAAAAAATATTCAAATTGAACAAAAGACAACAGTGTTTCATCATTTAATATAGAGAAGATCCATTTTTTTATTGTCAGTTCATTGTTCCACATAACTCAGATAAAACATCCTCCTACCAGATCCAGCTGCAGAGGACATCTTCTCACACCAGATCAAGTAATCTAGGAAACCGCTGTAGGCGTGGACAAGTTTTTTGGTGTCGCCCTGAGCAATCGAGAAGTTGCCATATCTCCAGCTCTCTCCGATGGACAGCTGCCGCTTGGCTTCTTCCATCTGCCCGGTCAGCATGAGATGAAAGCAATGCTCCAAACAGATCTACAACATTCACATGACATACTGATACAAATGCATGCCTTGAATGCAGTGTAAATGCTGCAAAAGGGAGGTTTGAGCTTCTTATCACATATCACAGAGGACCTCTCCTGGACCGCCAACACCACAGCACTGACCAAGAAAGCACAGCAGCGACTCTACTTTCTCCGTAAGCTGAGAAGAGCCGGAGCCCCAGCCCCCATCATGCGCACCTTCTACAGAGGCACCATTGAGAGCATTCTGACCAGCTGCATCACTGTGTGGTACAGCGCCTGCAACGCATCCTGCCGTAAAGCACTTCAGCGCATAGTGAGAGCAGCTGAGAAGATCGTTGGTGTCTCTCTCCCACCCCTCCAGGACATTTAGAACTCCCGCAAAGCCCTCATCATTGCGAGAGACCCCACCCACCCATCGCACAGCCTCTTCAGTCTGCTGCCATCAGGGAGGAGGCTACGCAGTCTCCAAGCAAGGACCAGCAGACTGAAGGACAGCTTCATTCCCCAAGCTGTCAGGGCATTGAACTCCCTCCCAACTCTGCCGACTCTCCCCTCTTCTGCCCCACGCACCTGATCTGGGAATCACCCCCAGTTCTCCTCCCTTCATCTACCTCATTATATTGTCTCTCTGAGGAATTGGTCTCCCCTCTTACAGACTCTTTTTTTGCACACACTCTTATAATCTATTTTATACCTGCACTGACTTAAATCTGAAATTGCACTATTGTTTGCACTATTTGCCATCGCCACTTTACCTCTATAATTCACTTTATCCATCTTTTTTTAATCTTTCTTCTGTTGTTGTTACTGTTAAACTTTTGTTATTGTTATTGTTATGTTGTTGTTAGGCACCTAGGGTCTGAGAGTCATAGAATTTCAATTCTCTGTATGTATGTACTGTACGTATGGCAGAATTGACAATAAAGCTGACTTTGACTTGACTTAATGCAATGCATACCTTCGAGAAGTTTTTGACTCCATTGTGTTTCAACTGTTCATACACAGCGTTGAAATCTTCAGCGCTGGCGTTAGGGAGATGACGCAGAATTTCTGTGCCTAATCTCCACGTGATCTGACGGACATAATCATGCAGTCAGCAGTGAAACTCTTCATCCGTACAGTAGCAAACACACACAACAGCAACAAAAAGCGAATAGGAGGATCCAACAGGAAAATACAAACAAATAAACAAGTCAGGACGAAGATGATTTCATGGTTTTATGATAATAAAAATAAATGCATGGCCTGAAAAAGCAGCATTCAATTCCTTTATCCTTATAAAACAATGTTAAACCTTATACAGTGCATTTAAAAATTTATATTAAACAAAAACAGGTAACAACCCACTTCTCTTGACTTTGCAAGCACATAATAGGCAAACAAAGTAGTGTAGCAAACAAGTCTCTGTGCACTTTAAGTTGATTTGACAGTTTAAAAGGCTGTTGTACCTCAGAAGCCGTAGATTTCGTTTCTTTGCCATCCATGGCCTCCAGTGTCTGAATGTAGGAGTTGTAATAAACCGCAGCCTCCTGCCAGTTATGAAGCAACATCGCATCTCTGATCCGCTTTAGACACCTTCTGTTCGACTTGAGAAAGCTGGTAGTTGTGCGTACACCTGAACAGGAACATCAGTGGGATTGAGTTGCCTTGACCACATAAACATGTAAATATGATAACAGCAGAACATCACCTTTGTCGTCCGTACAAAAGTGGAGGTTAACGGGCTTTTTAAACTGTTCCTGGTTTGTCGTTTCATC
>CM031962.1:35985582-36008082 GCA_018749465.1 Paracanthobrama guichenoti | reverse complement strand
GCCCTTTTTGATGTGACGTTTGGTTAACGTGAATCTTTCTTTCTCTTTCAGGAAACCGATTTTGTTTGCTTTGAGACTGGCCTTGATAAATTTGAAAGCTATGATTTAGATACTCTGTTGGGCAGCACATTGTTGACAGAAAATGAGAATTCAACAGAGGAATCAAAAGAACTAGATCAGAATGAAGATGCTTCTGTAGAAGAGACAGAATCCGAGTCAGACGATTCAGAATCAACAGCGCCTCTTGAATCAGAGTCAGACGATTCAGAATCAACATCGCCTCTTGAATCAGAGTCAGACGATTCAGAATCAACATCGCCTCTTGAATCCGAGTCAGACGATTCAGAATCAACATTGCCCGTTGAATCAGAGTCAGTCAATTCAGAATCAACATCGCCTCTTGAATCCGAGTCAGACGATTCAGAATCAACATTGCACGTTGAATCAGAGTCAGTCGATTCAGAATCAACATCGCCTCTTGAATCCGAGTCAGACGATTCAGAATCAACATTGCCCGTTGAATCAGAGTCAGTCGATTCAGAATCAGCATCACTTCTTGAATCAGAGTCAGACGATTCAGAATCAACATCGCCTCTTGAATCCGAGTCAGACGATTCAGAATCAACATTGCACGTTGAATCAGAGTCAGTCGATTCAGAATCAACATCGCCTCTTGAATCAGAGTCAATCAATTCAGAATCAACATTGCACGTTGAATCAAAGTCAGTCGGTTCAGAATCAGCATTGCCTGTTGAATCAACGTCACTTGGTTCAGAAGCAGCATTGCCTGTTGAATCAACGTCACTTGGTTCAGAAGCAGCATTGCCTGTTGAATCAACGTCACTTGGTTCAGAATCAGCATTGCCTGTTGAATCAACGTCACTTGGTTCAGAATCAGCATTGCCTGTTGAATCAACGTCACTTGGTTCAGAATCAGCATTGCCTGTTGAATCAACGTCACTTGGTTCAGAATCAGCATTGCCTGTTGAATCAACGTCACTTGGTTCAGAATCAGCATTGCCTGTTGAATCAACGTCACTTGGTTCAGAATCAGCATTGCCTGTTGAATCAACGTCACTTGGTTCAGAATCAACATTGCCTGTTGAACCAAAGTCAGTCAATATTAAACCAGAATCTGTAAAAGCTCCTGAAACAGAGACATTGCATTCAAAATCTACTAAAGAGGACTCTGATATCATTCAGCCAAAGACAGAAGATGTCTCATCAAAACCAACATTGGACACTAAAGATGCAGTAAAGGAAGAGATGGAAGATATTTCAATAAGTCAAGATGCCGATGTCATTTTAGAAGATGTAGACACGGAACCATCAGATTCTGATGCACAAGATATTGATTATTCTGAGCTTTTGCACAACCAAAGTGACTCTGATTTGGACCCTGCACAACTTCTACTTGAAACACAAACAGCAGGTTTAGATGCAGCACATGAAGAACCTGCCGAAACAGAGCTAAACCATAAAGATGTACCACTACAAGCACCAGAGAAAACACTTGAGGATGAGAACAGCTCAACTTTTAAGGACACTTTCAAAGGTGAATCGCAAGGGACAGAATCCCTTCGAGAACTCCCCAAAGAATCACTTTCAGTTGCTGATGTCGCAGAACAAGCTGGTCTTGAGGTCATGCATGCACAAAGTGATCTTGAGGTCAAAATCCCTGCACTTTCTAATCTGCCATCAGATGCTAAAACTGCTTCAGATGCACGTGAAGTCGTCCCATCTGAACCGCCGCAAAATGTAGACCAGGTGCATACAAGTGAAAACACTCCAAAGACATTAGACCCAAACGAAAACCTTCTTCAGAAGGCCAGCATGAACAAGAATGAAAATGCACACAAAAGCACACCAGACGATGCTCTTCAGAATGCAAAAAACGCGGATGAATCCATTGATGAGGACGAACCGGAGAAGGAAAATGCGACTAAAAGTAGGGAACTTCTTTCAGAAAGCCAAGAGACTGCACCTCTACTTGAGGAAACAGACGAACAGATTGATAAAGTGAAGAATGAACTTGTGAATCTACTGAAAAACACACTGGAATCAGAAGAACAAAGTCTTGAAGATGAAGAGGACTATAACGAAGACACCGATGAGCTTTTGGAGGACGAGAACGCTCTTCTTTTGCTCACAGAAAACGTTAATAAACCTGAAGAAAATACTCAACCTGGAGGCGATGATTTGGTTGTTTCCCAACAAAGCGAAAACGCCACAGAGCAAGAAGAAAACGACGAGGTTCGTCGTCCTCCCAAAGAGCCTGAATACAGCGACAACGTACTGAGACTCACGATCTTACGAGATCACTTGAAGGACGAGGAAACGGAGCGCATGCAGAAGTATTTCGGCCTGAAGAACCTGTTTAAGATCGAGGCCATGTTTTCCGACCTAGATCTGGAGATGAAGTCCGCGAGAGAGCTGAAGACGGATACGGAGGAAATCGAGCAGACGCTAGACCAGATCATGGAGGCCTCGGAGAACTCCATTCTCGATGCGACAGAAGAGATGTTTAACGAAAGAGACCGGAGAGCTCAGGAACACGGACAGCAGAAGGAGCCAGAAATGTTTGATGTGGAGGCTTCGATCTTGGACGTTTTTCAGGAGATCGTTTTCTCTTTGCGACAGAAATATTCAGCCGCCAGTGACAGCGTCCCATTGGTCGAGGAAGAACAACCTGCATCTGAAACGGGTGAGGAACATTAGTTAGGTGCTTGTTTGAATCTCTAACCCTGTACTAACAGCAATGCTTGCCTTTGCAATCCAATAATTACATGCAGTTTCAAGGAGTCATTTGAGGGTTTTGCTCTGACCAGATGCTGTTAAAATTGTTTTAACCTTATAAAGACTACTCATATTTGATACATTAATTTCTAAGGCCTCTAAATGATTAAAACTTTGCTAATAAACCAGTCACGCACAGTCTCCTACAGTCCTTCTGTCGTCTGATTGATAGTTTAGACTTTAAGTAAAAGTCTCTGTGTAATTTTTCAAACGTCCTCCAGCTTGTGTTGTCTTTTTGCTGTGAAATCTGATTTTTATGGAGTAATCATAAGAATAACTTTGATTTTGATATTTGATCATTTTATAGAAAAACCATGTTAAAAATAATGAGCTTTTAACAAAACTAAGAATTTAAGCATCATCTTACTGAGACATTATCGGCAGATAGTGACGACTGATATTAATCTTAATTAATATTATATACTGTTCTAAAGATATCATTGAATTACATTACAAGCATCAGAATCTCACTTTTTAGCCATATAAATATCAGCATCTGCACCAAAATGCATATTTGAATAAAATGTATCTGTTTTTTCTTTCATATTTTCATAATATATGAGCCACAAAAGCCTGATGTATCAAATATGATGCTCTACAAAAAAACACTATTATTTCATATGTCAGGCTTTACATGGCAATGATTTAATAAACGTCTTTATGCATTTTTCCCCAGATGAGAAAATTGACTCTGAAGAGGTGAAGGGTTTGGATAGTAACATCGAAATGATCGCACCACCTGAAAGTCCTGAAATGCATGAGGAGCACAACGAATCTGAATTGATTCAGAATTCTGAATTAAATACAAATGAAGATTTGTCTCCCAGTAAAGACGCGGGTCTTGAGGAGGACGGCGGACATTTCAACAGAAACAAAGATGCCCAGATAGGGTTCGAGGACGCTGAGGAGATTCAAAAGGGGCCTCATGCTATTTTGGAGAAACCGGTGGACATTGGCTTTCACTTTGAAATGGATCCATCTTCAGGTTTGTGATTTTATTTATTTATATTCTATTTTTTACTTTCAATTATTGTTGTTGTTATAACCAGGGCTTGACATTTAACTTACTAGCCACTCAGCATTTTCACTGGCCACAATTTTGACATTAATGCCACGGGGAAAAATGCCCATATAGATATTTTTAATATAATCTCATAAGGATTATTAGGCTGCTGTCACTTTAAGACCTGCCGCACAGCTCCATTACACTGTTACACGTGTGTTTTCTTTCTCAACTGTTTACGTTCACTTAACTAAACTGACTGCGTTTACCTGAACACTCTCAAAGACTGGCATTGTGATATTATTTAATGTGTATTTGACCATTTAAGCGCAATAAGCAGCGAAAAAGAACTGAGTTTAGTGCTGAGAGGCGGCTTTATGTGTGCGCACATCGGTGTGAGAACAAAATCTGTGGGAATGAGTAGAATTATGTGCAATGTGCCGAAATTCAAGCCCTGAAACCAACAATATTCATCCGGAGGAAATGAAACGAGTGAGTGAAGGGAGGCGGGTTTGTGTGTAACTCGCTGTCGAGAGATCAGAGCCAGAGAAAGGGACGACGCTGATGTTGTCTATCTATTCTGCGGGAAATGAGTATTAGAAGCATTTCAGATATTTCAATTGCACTTAGTTTATTATTTCAGTTGCCTTTTTAAAAACAACAATTGAACAATGTGTATCAAATTCAACCCACCGAAGTGGCTCGTGAATAAAACAGTGTTGAAATACACACACGTTTGGCGGCCCTGGTTATAACTCTTATTTTCTGTCTCCAGGTTCACTGGAGTCTCCAGGTGTCTCTGATTTCCATGAGACTGAAGCAAGCAGTGATTCCTCCAGCTCCGCGACTTCAGATGAGCTTTGGGGTTTGCTGCTTCTCGTCAAAGAATATCTTGGGGTGTACGGAGAAATTGTGAGTAAGACAATATTTTGAGACATTAAAGGCAAAGTACATCAACACAAAAGGCTTATAGCCATGCAACATTTGTGCAATTTGTGAATTCTGAAAATTTGCACTCTCAGACATTGGTGTACGTTTCTACAGTCAGTCTTGTTAAACCCATGCACACTGAACTCGTGTTGCACGAGGAGCTGGTGTGACATTACTAACAGGATTGGTTTCTGTTGGTTCTGAGTTTCTGAGAAGCAAACCAGCAATTTGAGAAACTTTTCTGTGGTGGTTTTTGGAGTCATTTGTTGTTGTGTAACTTGTTGCTGGTGTTTTGCCCTGAACTTCTGTTTTTTTTTTGTGGGGGGTTCTGAGCTGCTTCTAAATTCAAAATTTAGATAAGAGACATAACTCATCCTACAGTGAATGGTGACTCTGATAAGACCTCAAGAATGTATGGTTTATATTTAAATAAATAAAATATTTATATATGGGTCAAAATTAGCGGATATAATATAATAGCCAAAATATGGGTCTTTTTATGCCAAAAATCATTAGGATATTAAGTAAAGATCATTTCCATGAAGATATTTTGTAAATTTCCTACCGTAAATATATAACATTTATTATTAGTACTAATATGCATGGCTAAGGACTTAATTTGGACAACTTTTAAAGGTGATTTCTCAATATTTAGACTTTTTTTTTTTTTTTTTTTTTTTTTTTGCACCCTCAGATCCCAGATTTTCAAATCTGTCCCAAATATTGAATAAACTTATATTTATTCAGCTTTCATACATCTCAATAATAATAATAAAAAGACCCTTATAACTGGTTTTGTGGTAAAGGGTCACATTCATATTTTGATTTTAGGATGTTATTTGACCTAGTATTTGTATGAACCTCACAAAAAAATAATTCAGTCACTGAATTTAGATGGCATTTGTTGTTGAAATATCGTCTGCTATATAAATCTATTTATAAGATCTGCCATGTAATCAATATCATGATTTTGTCATGGAGTAACTTCTGCTGCTAATAGGTATACATGAATGAAATCCAATAGGGCTCCATGCTAAAGTTGTTAATAAAACTACACACGAGACTAATATGTGTGTGAGACCATAACTAGATTAACTTCCAAATAGTGTCAATTAAATATTCATATTGTAATGGCACATATCGACACTGAAGCCTCGACTTGTTATTCTGTCAAACCCGCTAGCATCACTGCTAAATACGAGCTCTTGCGTTTACCCAAGTGTGGCCAATCAGAGTCCGCCGTCAGCATCACATGACCTCGCGCGTACACACAGAGTGGAAACACTGCTCTTCGTGAGAGACTCTTAGCTCAGCGTTTTGAAATGTTGACGTGTTGAAAGAGATCAACACTGATCTTCCTCCAGCCACGATTTCAAAACATACTAACTGTACGTGCTTATGATCCTTCTGTATACGTTATTATTTACGTTAAACGTCTATTAGCTTTGAAAGACAAGCGCGTCAGAGTGGATTTCCAGCTGAAAACACCGGCTTCCCGATGTGAACCAACGGTCCGCCATTTATACTGTGTTCATCGGCTTCAACCTCCGTCTCTGAGCGCTCCGTTACCCTGGAAAAAAAAAATAGTTTAAACGCTTTGAGAGGATGGATTCACAGCCATGTCTTACCTCAACACCAGCTGAGATAGAAAACACAGCCTTCATTCTGTCCAGACTTCAGGAAGTAAGTTAAGTGTTTCCACTCTCTAGAGACTGTCTTCAGGAGTGAGATGTGACTTTTAACGGCTAAAACGGCTTGAAATCGATCATTCACTCAGTAGAATAATGTCATAGTGCTGTATTTTGATCTCTTCTTATACACCCAGCTGTCCTTTAATTATGTAACTCCATTAAGGATCGGATAAAATCCCAAGGCAACTGAATTGGTTCATTTAAACCGAGTTGTAAGTGCTTAGATTGACCGTGTTTCATCAGAGGTGAAAGTCCAGTAAACCCCTAGTGTTGTGTTTCTGTTGCATGTGGCTGATGATAAGGGTCAGTGCTTGAACAGACTTGGATTAGTCAATATAAGAGTGCAGAAATTAATTTGAAACTGTCTAAAAGTGGCGTTCGGGCACCTTACTAATACTAACTAACCCCAAAGCTGACAGCCAGTGAAACCATGTTGTCAAATAATGAATTGTTTCTGGTACTGATGACATTTGGTGTGTTTTTGTGCCATCTAGGTGATCACTGCTCTTCCGGAGGAATGGCGACCGGGTCCCACTTTCCACGGAGTACCCTGGGAGCCTGTGCTCGTCACGGCGGTTGTCGGGACCCTCACGATACTGATGTTCTTCTGGAGGACGGTGCTCGCTGTAAGACATTGCCTTGTTTATGTGATGAATGTACACATTCCTTTGATTTTAATTGCATCCGAGTCACTCGCCTCTTCTTTTCTCCTCTAGATCAAAGGCAGAACCTATCAATGTAAGTCACTTAGCCTCGATTGAGATATCAGCTAAATATACATTTTATTTTATACCAGCCTCCTAGGGTTGGGTGATATGATGGCATATACACTCACCTAAAGGATTATTAGGAACACCTGTTAAATTTCTCATTAATGCAATTATCTAATCAACCAATCACATGGCAGTTGCTTCAATGCATTTAGGGGTGTGGTCCTGGTCAAGACAATCTCCTGAACTCCAAACTGAATGTCAGAATGGGAAAGAAAGGTGATTTAAGCAATTCTGAGCGTGGCATGGTTGTTGGTGCCAGACGGGCCGGTCTGAGTATTTCACAATCTGCTCAGTTACTGGGATTTTCACGCACAACCATTTCTAGGGTTTACAAAGAATGGTGTGAAAAGGGAAAAACATCCAGTATGCGGCAGTCCTGTGGGTGAAAATGCCTTGTTGATGCCAGAGGTCAGAGGAGAATGGGCCGACTGATTCAAGCTGATAGAAGAGCAACTTTGACTGAAATAACCACTCGTTACAACCGAGGTATGCAGCAAAGCATTTGTGAAGCCACAACATGCACAACCTTGAGGTGGATGGGCTACAACAGCAGAAGACCCCACCGGGTACCACTCATCTCCACTACAAATAGGAAAAAGAGGCTACAATTTGCACGAGCTCACCAAAATTGGACAGTTGAAGACTGGAAAAATGTTGCCTGGTCTGATGAGTCTGGATTTCTGTTGAGACATTCAGATGGTAGAGTCAGAATTTGGTGTAAACAGAATGAGAACATGGATCCATCATGCCTTGTTACCACTGTGCAGGCTGGTGGTGGTGGTGTAATGGTGTGGGGATGTTTTCTTGGCACACTTTAGGCCCCTTAGTGCCAATTGGGCATCGTTTAAATGCCACGGCCTACCTGAGCATTGTTTCTGACCATGTCCATCCCTTTATGACCACCATGTACCCATTCTCTGATGGCTACTTCCAGCAGGATAATGCACCATGTCACAAAGCTCGAATCATTTCAAATTGGTTTCTTGAACATGACAATGAGTTCACTGTACTAAAATGGCCCCCACAGTCACCAGATCTCAACCCAATAGAGCATCTTTGGGATGTGGTGGAACAGGAGCTTCGTGCCCTGGATGTGCATCCCACAAATCTCCATCAACTGCAAGATGCTATCCTATCAATATGGGCCAACATTTCTAAAGAATGCTTTCAGCACCTTGTTGAATCAATGCCACGTAGAATTAAGGCAGTTCTGAAGGCGAAAGGGGGTCAAACACAGTATTAGTATGGTGTTCCTAATAATCCTTTAGGTGAGTGTATTCTATGGCTCTTTTATATAGACATATAGTCGATTTTACTGATTTTCTCAACTTGAGCTGCACGATTAATTGTTAAAAGATCGCAATCTTGATTCAAACTTGCATGCGATCTTTCACATTGTGTCCTATTTATAAAGCGCTTTGAGAAGTAGCATTTAAAGGCGCTATATAAAATGAAGTTTTTTAAATTATTATTATTATTATTATCATTCCTAAATGAGGTTGTGAGCAAAATAGAGTAAATAACCTTACTGCCTGATTTGCGTCACTATATTACAATTTAATCCTAATCTAATCATGACAAACTATATATCGTTGGAAAGGGTTAAGGCTCCTAAATATCTATTTTTTCCACTGTTTTTTGTTACAAATGATGTAGGAACAGTAATTGATTAATTTATAACGTGTGCACCTTAAAAAAATCTACATCATAACAGGAGTTCTGACCTACACTAGGGATGGGCGATCCATAAAATCCATATTGCGATTATACATTTGCGATAACGATATATAAATTATAATAGAACCATTTCAGAACAGGTTATATAGACCCTAAGGAAAGCCAAACTGCTAAATGTATTTTTTTTTTAAAGAAAGAAAGAGACGTCGTATGTAGTTTTGCGAACATTTATTGTGCAAAACTGTAATTATACAACACAATGTTGCAGATAAATAAAATTCAAGTACACTAGCTGCAGAGACTTTAACAAAGAAAAAGCTTAGTTCTCCCTGAAATGAAAATAAAGGCATCTTTTACTCACCCTGCTGTTGTTCTAATGTATGTCCTTCTGTCTTTTTTCAGACCTCAAAAGCAGAAATGTAAAAAATCGTCCTGCACCTGCTCCTTCCTTGAACTTTATGAAAAGGATACAAAAGTATCACGCAATGATACAGGGAGACGCGCACCATATATGGAAAGTGTTCAGGCGGCATACTAGAAGGTTTAGCGATTTAAAGAAACCTTATTATTTAGTCAAAATACTGAGCTCGCCATTACTCTGTGCGTGCGAGCCGACAGCAGCCACCGGTGCTCGTGCTTACTATAACTCGCACTGTTGTCATGGCACCCAGGATAAACACACACACACACCATTTTGAGAAATCATGCTCAGAAACAAACGCGACTCTTTTCTACGAGGTATATAAGAAATAATAGAATAATACTAATAAGGGTGAACGTTGTGTACCGGTTGTCATGACAACAGTGCGTGAGTGACTGCACGCATTCACAGGAGTAAGGAACAGACAATGTACTGACAATACTTTCAGTATTAGGCAAAGATAATTATTTTGTGTAATACACAGATACTGTGAATTAGCGAAATACTTCCAGTATTAGGCAATTATTTGACGTGGTAGAGTAGATTAGTCGCGTTACATCTCTTAGCCGTAACTGTTGCCCCACACACTCTACAGTAGAGTTTGCTGCTGCTCGCCGGACGGCTTAAATCCAAATAATGGATGTTTCACCAGCTCCTCCGTTTCACTTTCAGCCATGTTTACTCAAGATGATGAATACGATGATGCGTTGCAGCTCGTGGCTCTAAATGTTGCGGGTAGATTGCGTCATCAACGCGCATTATCGCGATAGAATTAAAATCTCTATTGTAGGGCAATTTTGTATCGTTTATATTGCATATCGTTAATATCGCCCATTACTAATGCACACACTTTTAATCATTGAAACGTTTTTCATGCTAAAGGTTCATAATAAAACACATATTCCAGTATTTGTCTATATATATATATATATAATACTCTGAAATCTTTTTATATCACATATTTTAGTAATTATCATATATTTGGTATAATTTGAAAGCTTACAAACTCATTTTGACGAAATTTGACGTTGGTCTGAGTCTCAAGTTTCCATATTTTGTGATAGAAGTGATATTTGGACAGAAATTTGTTACAGAAGAATGCATTAAAAAAAAAAATTATTGGAATGTTTCACCCGGTGGCTATTTTTGGTATTACGCCTAAACAAAATCACATGGGAACTTACATTTTTGTGATATTAACTTCAAATTTGGAACACAACTTGATTGGACATATGGCTTTGATTTTATAGTCATTTTTAGATTTTTTTTTTTTTTTTTTTTTGTAAAATATGTATTTTATATAAAATAATAATGCATTACATTTGATTTGTATTTGAATAACTTTTTCATACTTTCATTTTTTTGAAGTGCAGTAATCTGCTGAGTGTCGTCTTTAAAACAAGACCACAATCTTAGGTCCAAAGCATTTTTGAATTACAGCCATTTAGGTTTGGATTGGACGTGAAAATGCACTTTCTCCTTTCAATGATTGTACCGATTGCAGCGTTACACCAGTAGGTGGTGAGAAGTGACCTTTAAAAAATGTATTTGTCATTGAATCATTCAAGAGATTCATTTACAAAACGTTGATTCATCCGGTAATGAAACAAGTAAAGTCTTTATGAGGAGTCATTGAATCATTCACTCAACCTATTTTAAAAAAATGTTCATTCAGATTAATTAAATGTTTTAAATTGACTGCAGCAATTAATAATTTGTCAGAACCTCTAGTAAATTACATTATTTTGTTTAGTTGTCTGTTCAGAATCAGAATTTAGATTTTTCTGTTTGAAACAAAAACAAAAAAAATCATGATTCTCAATTTATCCAGAACCGTGCAGCTCTAATTTGAGATTTTTGTGTCACGGGAATTTGTTTTTGCACTGATGTCAGATTTTTTAATTTAAGCAAAATATTATTGCTGTGATATGAGGTATGAGGTCATGCGACCCACTTCTACCTCTTAAAATATTTTATTTTCTTATTTAATGTATTTTGCGTTGTATTTTTTTCCCACAGTAACAGAAAAGCAGCTCCGAGACAAGATCCAGCGGCTTCTCAGCGAGAAATCTGATGCTGTTAACAAGATCACAGAATTGAATGACATGGTAAACCTCTCGAATCGTGTTGGGTTTATTGTTTTCGGTAAAGGCTGATGAACCCGATCAGATGTAAACGTTTAATTTGTCTCCTCGCAGATAAAAGAGCGTGAAGAACAGCTGAAAACCTCAGCCAAATCACTGACTTCCAGCCAACAAGAAATGAAAGGGCTGAAGGTGAATCACAGCAGCAGGGTTCATCTGTTACCATCCCAGTTTCATCACATTTGTTTAATGTGCTCTGTTGTTTTTTCTGACTAGACTCATCACCAGAAGCTCCAGAGTCAGTGGGACGAGATGTCTGGGAGTGTTTCACAGCTTAACCAAAAAATTGTGGACACACAGAAAGAAAATGCAAATCTTAATGACAAGGTAAGCTTTGATTTATTTTATTTTCTGCCAGTGTGTTTTTTTTTTTTGTCTGTCAGATGTTTCAGAGCTGTTTTGTTTTTCATCAACCAAAGATTGCCAAAATGCACCAGAGAATCGAGAAATACCAGAAAACACTGAAGAACTATGACGAGGAGCGTGCAAAGGTAATTTGTGCTCGATGAGCTGATCTTTTACTGCTTTGGCTGATCTACCGGTTGAAATGAGAAACCGGTAATAATTTTACGACGCTTTTACGACTCTCTAGGGATGCGAACAAGCATCATGCATTCTCCATTAGGGCTGCGCGATTAACCGAAATTAAACCACATGCGATTTGGCAACGGCTGCATTTTAAAAAAATAAATTACTATGCGCAGCCTCTTAGTGAAACACGGCTCTGTGATCATTAGTAAATGTTGCTCCATCTGAAAGCCAGAGGGCGCTCTCGTGCAGAAACGCTAAATATGCCCCGCAGAAGTACGACATCATTCCAGGAAATCCCTATGAGCATGGTGAGATGAATAAACAGCAGATTGAAATGCTTTGATTAAACACGACTAATAAACACAAGACTGCAGCAATATATGGTTTATCTGAGTTCTTGAAACCTCTTTTTTTATGATAATAAAGTATATTTATACGTCAGTGCTGATCAACATAAATGCTTCTCATGTTTGGAAAGATGTTTGATGCGTGTTGCTTTTTCAAATGCCGTTCTTCACTGATAAGCTGCGCATAAATCGCAGCCGTTGCAATTTCATAATCACAATTAGGCAAATTGGTTTAAGTGCGATTAATCGTGCAGCCATATTGTCCATGCTAAGTTATTGTCGCTAACATTGACAGGTTATCCTACTACCACTTTTTCCTTCATTAACGAACATGGGAAGAGAGAAGCAATTTCATTGTGAAAATGATTAAATACAGGCTTGTTAAAGTCATGGAAATTAATAAAATCTTGAAACATTATGCAGATTTCTGTAACGGAACGAAACTTTTAATTTTTAATTATGCCTAGCTCATAAGTATTTCATCATCTTAGAAGTTCCTTTTGCTTTCTATAAAAAAATAAAAGAAATGTGAAAGGAAATTATTTTATTTGACAGATTTGTTTCCAAATAATTAAGTTTTATTTTTAATCACTCTTCCAGAAATGTTTATATCATCATTGAATATTAAAGTCAGCATGAAACAAAGTTGCGCTCGTCTTTTCTCCCCTATTGTGCCGTATATCCGAGTGAAGCGCTTCTCAAACAAGAACAAATGTAGGGCGGGGCTTGACTGTGTCTGTGGGGAATTGATTGGATGGTCGTGGTTTGCTATTGGTGGATCTCATGTGAGTGACAGGTTGCCCCGCCCTCGTCATCAGAGAAGAGGGGAAGTTATTCTGATTTAAAGATTATGAGGCACATGAATTTAAAAATATTCAAGTATATTCATTTTGGTTTCATGGTGACTAATTAACTAAATTGACAATTTGTATGATACATTATTACATCTGTATCACCTTAGACGTAGGGTTTTTTCTCCTAAATGATTTTGTAGTCATGCATCTGAACATTTGTATTAGCCCTCTCATGTCCTGAAGATATTAAATGCTCTGTGTGTTTCTGGGGTTTGTTTTGAATTGATAACAGGTTCATGTCCTCATGGATGAAGCTAAACTCAGAGAAGATGCTCTCAAGGCTCAGGTGCTGTCCTTTGAGAAGGAAAACGGCGCTTTAAAAGAGCAGAAGAAATCTGTAAGTCCCGCCTGTCAGAGCTGTGACCTTCCTTCCATCAATGTCAACGTGACTTAAATGTTTTTATTTTCTGACAGCTCCTTCGTGACGCTAAAGACTGGCAGGAGAAGCACAAGAAACTGAGCGAGGAGATCAGAGTTTATCACAAATCCCAGAAAGAGCTGGAGGACTCTCTGGTGCACAAGGAAAATGAGATTGATGTGAGTGAAATTTGTTGCATGTTATAAAAACAATTAAAAAATGGTGAAGATCCCTTTAGCCATGGCGGTGTTTAGAATATAGCGCATCCCATCCCTTGCTTTGCTTAATTTGATTGTTTTCTCCAAAATATCGCGTTGTAATATGCATGACATTTCATAATGTTCTGTTTCTCTGGTTTGCAGGTTTTGTCCAGCTGTATTGCAGAGCTCAACCGTCTGGGAGCCTGTGATTCTGCTGAACTGCAGAAAGATGATGCTATAATGTCTAATGGAGATGATGCTGGTGAGTGCTCTATTTATTACTTACATTTTTCTTTAAATTTGTGTTCTCTGTATTTCGTTTTTTTGTCTTCACAACGAGTTGCGTTCATTTGTGTTTAGTGGATACTCTTATTTAGAGACTCATAATAAAAATTATAAAATAAGAAAAGTTGGAAAGAATGTTTAAACATGAAATTAAACTGCCAGTAGGTGGCGGCAGGTCTCAATGCGTAATATCATTGCGCCGCTGCACAAAGCTCCTTGATTATTACGCAGGAATGAGAGTATAGTTCCTAGCCATATTGGTCTAGAAAATCGCAACTTTTCATTTTCTGTCGGTCTTGGTACACAATGTAACTACAGAAGAGTCAAGTTCTAAATAACCCTCAAGATGCTAACGGTCTAATCGGATTCAATGATCTAAGTTATGCTAAAAGTGCTATCGTCAGACCCGGAGATCGGCTGAATGGATTTGAAACCGGTAAAACTCAACTGTTTAAAACTCTAGGGTAGTTGGAAAATGTGCCTATTTTCAAAAAAGTGGATTGTTCCTTTTAAATACAACCGCTCCTAATAAATTGAATTTAATCTACAGTAATTTAAGGCCACGTTCACACAGCAACAGAATACTGTTGTCAGTCCTCAATACAGTTGAAGTTATGTTTACGCACCATTTGGTTATTTACGGGGGCGACTGAATTCACAGGGCTCCAGACTAACATTTGAGTTCTGCAGATGGTGGTGCCAGCACCTGATATGGTGGCACTGGGGGTATTTTGAAGTTAATTTGAAGGTATATGAAGTTAATTTAATCATAAGATTACTATTGTTTTGCATTAATAAGAGCAGTCACTGATAATATAAAAGGTTTGTTTATTGCAAAAGTAAATTTGAATTGAGATACAAATAAAATTAACTTAACAGTAATGTGCAAAAACCTAATTTTTATAGGGAAAATCTAAATTTTCTACTCTTATTAAATGCATCATTGTTCTTCAGTGATGTGAACGTTCTCACACTGAACTGACCGAAATCTTCAGTGATTTATAAAAGGAGCTCTTTACTGTGTAATTCAGTCACAGTGACGAAAATATTTGTTTTTTAATGAGACACTTGAAAACCCTTGAAAAGTGCTTGAATTTCACTCTCAAACGGTTGAACGAACCCTGAGATAATATAAAGAATTCAACTGTTTCTGCCACAATACCATGGTTACAGTTACTACAGTAAATCCATGGTGAACGTTGGTGATTTTGTGGATCGAAACCCCTGTTCATGGCTCAATGTTTCTCCTGGTCTCCACGTCAGCGCTGTTTGATCTGATAACTGTGGTTTATAACAGAGAATTCAGCGCCGAACGCTTCCTCTAGATCTCGCAGTAGCGACGTTATTAATTTCCGTGTGAATTCAAACGGTTTCTCACTGGATCTCCCAGCACTGTGTAGTTTATAGCTCCGAGCTGAAAACATGCACTGTTTGAAAGGAACCATGCTGGACAACTATAATAATAAGAATATTAAACAAAATAAGATGCTTTACTGTTGTAATTACACTGTAAATTAAGAAAATATTGCATTTTAAGAAATATTTTTTGCAGAAAACATTAGTATTTATGGCTGTCTTCATTTCTTCATTTTCAAACCTTAAACCACCAAGCTGTTATTTTGGCAGCGAGTCCTTAAAGCTTCTCTTTTGTTGATAAGCTCGTCTCCTCACATGTTGGCAGTAGTTGCACATGTTGCAATGTTAAATGCACATTATAAGTGTCCCAAGAGCGCTTGCAGAGATGAGTTTTTGTAGAGCATTATTTACTGAGTACTCCTAAATCATGAGCTGCTCACGTGTGAAAACACATTTCCGCGCTTCAACCTGAAACGCGCAGTGCATATATTTCATTAAATTGCAGCCTTTGCTCTTTAATATTCACAATAAACCATATCACAATTTCGGTTTTATTTCAAGGTCCTTGGAGATTGTTAGATGAAACATTCTCCTCTATGCTCAACATCAAGTGTCTGTTTTTTTTTTTTTTCAGAGAAGATGGACATCACAAGAGTGCGAATCAAACAGATGATGGACGTCTCCAGGGTACGTCTGCTCCGGGCACATTCTTTTTTTGGAGGATAATTTAACACTCTTCTCATTTCTAATGCCGTTTCTGTTTCGCAGATTAAAGCAACTCTCAATGTTGTTGAAGACGAGAGGAATCGCTACATGGAAAGTTTCCTCGCCGAGCAGAAATCCAGACAGGAGCTGGAGGGTATGAAGACTGTGATTTGTGTATTTGAACACCTTGTATTTGCGTTCCACATCTTCATTTAATCATGTGCTTTTGTTTTTAATCCAGAGCGATATCAGAAGGTCATGCATGACCAGATGAATCTGAACAATGAGAAAACGCACCTGGAGAACCAGTTCAGGAACCTGCAGCAGAGACTAGAAATCACCACTGAACTCTACCAGCAGAAAGAAAACGCCCTGCAACAGTGAGATCACACACATTATTCACACTGCGCACGATGACCACTATATCAGTCACATCCATATCCATATATTTGAAGGAAAAACACAGTAATGGCGCTTTTCCACTACACAGTACCAGCTCGCCTCGACTCGCCTTTGTTTGGTTTTCCACTGTGTAAAAGTTGTACCTGCTTCCAGATACTTTTTTTCATATCCCCTCCAGCGAGGTTCTGAGCGTGCTGAGGTGATACTAAAATGTGACGTGAAGACACGGCAGACTGCTGACTGGTCAGAGAGAATCGTCACTATTCACTGCGTCATCATTACACGCGCCAGACGAGTATCCTGAATAACCCCGCCGTTTTTAAATCGCTTGGCCAGAGATTGCGTGATATACCCATTACCTATTATGGCAACTCTGAAGAATACGCCCTGGTCAAGCGAGCAGGTGCAGACTTTCCTTTGTTTGGTAGCGGATGTGTGTCGCATAGAAGATTACGTAGATTTCCTGCGGCGTAGCTATGACGACCAGGTATTATTGTGGAGGTACTATCTGCAATGGAAAACGGAGCGAAAAGCGAGCCGAGTTGAGATGGTAATGGAAAAGTGCCATAAGATATATTAATACTGTAATAGTTCAATGTAAAATAATTGATCAAATCAGATCAAAATATTTTTTGAATTTAATGTTTTTTAGTGCTGTCAAATTGATTAAAATGAAACGTTCTACTAAAATATGATGAATAGCCTAAGAAATAATTGACTTGACAATTAATATTTATTTATTTTTTACTTGAGGGAATATCAGCTGTCAGTTTAGAAAGTACAGACATAAAATTAGACATTTTGCAAACTGGAAATCATGTCTGTGATGCTAAAATCATGAGATGCATGTGATGTTGTGACTATTTCACACAGCTGCTGTGTATGACTCTGCATCTTAAATGATGGGGGGGGAAATGACATGAATTCTTATCTGACTGAACTTATCTGAATTTCAAACCTCAAATAAGGCCTGCGTTTCATTTGGCTGCGAAAACAAAACAACTCGAGTTAGATGTTTCGATATGGATTGAATTTTTGCTTTCCATGTTAACAAAGCCTGCGTCCTGCATTCATTCGAATTGCAGTAGTAAACACTCACCACTCCTGTATTTCCTGGCTTAATGAACTTCCTTTGTGCTCAGGAAATTGACTCAGGAGGAGCTGGAGAGACGCGAGAAGGAGACGAAGCTGTCGGAGGTGGACAGTAAAGCTCTGCGGTCGGAGGAGGAGCTGAGAGCCCTTAAACAGAAGATCAAGGACATCGAGGAGGAGATGCAGCAGAACGAGCGCTCGCTGAAATCTGAGGTGAGAAGCTCGGAGCATGTTTACTGTGCAACATCACTCTGCTCTCAATCTGACACTTCAGTCTCTTTTTTTAATGGTTTGACTTTTCCTTTTTCTTTTTTATTTGACATTGGCCAATAGTGTCGGAAGCAGTGTTATTTTAGTTTTATGAACTTTAAGTAGCTTTTATTTTCATATTTTAGTTTACTTTTTTAGTAGTGCTGTCAATTGATAAAAAAAAAACTAATTAATTGCAAATTAATGTAGAAACTACTTAGACATTTTAAATATTTGTTGTAATGGCATTTTTATGAATGAAGGCCAGTGTCACTGATACTAATGTAGATTTGAAACATTAATGATAGACATTATAGTAATAATCGAAAGCTGTATGAATTTCAACATTTATTAGGCTTTAAAAAAATAAATATAGATTAATCATCATTAAAGCTAAAGTTTTCTGTTCCCTTTGTTCTGTGATTAACATTGTCAGGCATCATTAGTGCTGCTGTCACTTTAAGATCTGCTGAACTTGGCGCGAATCTGACACAGTCACGCGCATCTCATTTTCTCTCAACTCTTTAAGTTCATTTAAGACGTTATTTAACTCATTTAAGACTCTTATGAGAATATTCGACAAAACAGGCATTTTGGCATAATTCTGTGTGTTCAAGAGCAAAAGAGAACTAGATTCTGGCGTGCCATCTGTGCATGTGATACTGCC
Organism: Paracanthobrama guichenoti; assembly: GCA_018749465.1. NCBI lineage: Eukaryota > Metazoa > Chordata > Actinopteri > Cypriniformes > Gobionidae > Paracanthobrama > Paracanthobrama guichenoti. The sequence continues at coordinate 35,989,601 of CM031962.1, read as the reverse complement.
GCGCGTCTTTCTGAGTGCCGTGTGTGTCAGTCAGGACATTCACAGACAGTGCGTTCTCTTCTGTCTTTCTGAGCGTTGTGTGTGTGTGTGTGTCATAGTCAGGACATTCACAGACAGTGCGTTCTCTTCTGTCTTTCTGAGCATCGTGTGTTTCATAGTCAGAAGAGAGCGATGTTCAAAAAGACAGAAGAGAACACACTGTCTGTGAATGTCCTGACTATGACACACACAACGCTCAGAAAGACAGAAGAGAACGCGCGCTCTGTGTGTGTGTGTCATAGTCAGGATGACACACACACACACACACACACACACACACACACACACACACACTGACACACACACACACAACGCTCAGAAAGACCGAAGAGAACGCGTTGTCTGTGAATGTCCTGGCTATGACACACACACACACACACACACACACACACACACACACACACGACCCCCAGAAAGACAGGTCATTCACAGACAGCGCGTTCTCTTCTGTCTCAGCGTTGTGTGTGTGTGTGTGTGTGTGTCATAGTCAGGACATTCACAGACAGCGTGTTCTCTTCTGTCTTTCTGAGCGTTGTGTGTGTCATAGTCAGGACATTCACAGAGCGTGTTCTCTTCTGTCTTTCTCAGCGTTGTGTGTGTGTGTCATAGTCAGGACATTCACAGACAGCGCATTCTATTCTGTCTTTGAGCGTTGTGTCTGTCATAGTCAGGACATTCACATTCACGGACCTGTTTACATTTCACTGCCAGTTGTATATTCTGTATATAACTGTATGTGACAAACTCTTGAACTCTCTTGAGGCAGTGTGTTCTCTTCTGTCTTTCTGAGCATCGTGTGTGTGTCATAGTCAGGACATTCACAGACAGCAGGTTCTTGATGTCACATTTATATCGGCCATCCTGCTCTGTAAGATATCGGCATCGGCCATCATAAAATCCATATCAGTCGATCAATAGCTCATTCTTATCTCCCTCCCATCTTTCCTATAGGTGGCAATCCAGGAAAAGAAAGCCCATGAGAACTGGGTGAGTACCATATTTTGTTGTCTTTGTATTATATAGTATTTTATATTAGTAATGCACCAGCTGATACTGATAGCCTATAATAATTTTGTGTTATGGCCAGTAATAAAATAAGATTGTACACATTTCAGAAAGCAGCGGCACATGAAATCAAGATCGTTTAACTGGAAGTGTTCGCATTTATATATGCATAATTAGGGTTTCATTTTCTGTAAAAACTAATTATAATACTGGCTAATACTGATATATTTAGTGATATATTAAATGCATCTTGTTTGATCTTGTATAGTTGAAAGCACGCACCTCAGAACGAGCTCTGGTGGAGGAAAGAAGAGAGTTGGCCAACCTTCGTCAGAAGTGAATATATTCATCAGATCACACAGTTCATCATTGCTGTTATTTTTAGCGTTTTTTCTGAACTCTGATGTTTGTGCATTTATAAAGGCTTGTGGAGTACAGAGATAAAATCTCAGACATGGAGCAAAGTCTGTTCAAACTCAACTCTGGACCCCCGGATCGCCACATGCCACCTCAGCGAAGAGGTGAGTAGTTGTCTTTCACCAGGTCTTTAACACTAGAACCGCTATGGGGGAAATTTTTTCAAATGTACAGAACAGATTTTCAATCAAATATCCAAGTCTCCCAGTCATAGACTTTTACTAAAGTTTTATTATTTACAATCCACGGTACATTGGGTACACTTTTGATCATTTTGGGTACATTAAAACAGAACCCATCTCTATATTTCAAATGCATACAATTGTTAAATACAATACAATTTTGATGCAACTTTATTCTAAAAAATGCAGATTTGTAGTATTACACAGCATTTTACCTCAGCGTTACAAAAGGCGACAACGCACCGGAAGCCGCCATTTAAGCACTGAATGAATGACTGAATGAATGACTGACTGATTGAATGAATGAATGACTGATTGAATGAATGACTGCCTGAATGAATGACTGAATGAATGACTGACTGAATGAATGAATGACTGACTGACTGAACGAACGAACGAACGAACGACCGACCGACCGACCGAATGATTGACCGAATGAATGACCGACCGAATGAATGAATGACCGACCGAATGAATGACTGACCGAATGAATGAATGACCGACTGAATGAATGACCGACCGAATGAATGACCGACCGAATGAATGAATGACCGACCGAATGAATGAATGACCGACCGAATGACTGACCGAATGAATGAATGACCGACTGAATGAATGACCGAATGAATGAATGACCGACCGACCGAATGACCGACCGAATGAATGATTGACCGAATGAATGAATGACCGACCGAATGATTGACCGAATGAATGAATGACCGACCGAATGAATGAATGACCGACCGAATGACCGACCGAATGAATGACCGACCGAATGACTGACCGAATGAATGACTGACCGACTGAATGAATGACCGAATGAATGAATGACCGACCGAATGAATGACCGACCGAATGACTGACTGAATGAATGATTGACCGAATGAATGAATGACCGACCGAATGAATGACCGACCGACCGAATGAATGACCGACCGAATGACTGACCGAATGACGAATGAATGACCGAATGACTGACCGAATGAATGACCGACCGAATGACTGACCGAATGAATGACCGACCGAATGAATGACGAATGAATGAATGACTGACCGAATGAATGAATGACCGAATGAATGAATGACCGAATGAATGAATGATCGACCGAATGAATGAATGACCGACCGAATGATTGACCGAATGAATGACCGACCGAATGAATGACCGACCGACCGAATGAATGAATGACCGACCGACCGAATGAATGACCGACTGAATGACTGACCGAATGAACGACTGAATGAACGACTGAATGAACGAACGACTGAATGACTGACTGAATGACTGAATGAATGACTGACTGACCGATTGAATGAGTGAGTGAGTGAGTGAGTGAGTGAATGAATGAATGACAGGTGTGCCTTTGTAACATTGTGCAAGGCAAATAAGAAGGTGACATCTAGTGGAGAAGACTAGTAATTAGATTTACGTTAATCTTATGTTCAATTTTTGTGGAAATAAATATTGGAAAAAAAATCAATTCATGGCCATGAAAATCAATTTTGAATCGACCAAATTTAAAAAAAACGATTAATCGAAGAAAAAAAAATTTGCCCAGCCCTAATTATTAATGCTCTGTCTATTTAGGGTATTTTAGTAATTTAATTAACATTGGTTATCTTAATATGTGATTAATGACATTTTATTATGATATTACACCACCCAAATATGTATTTATTTCCTTCTAATTCTCGTTGTCATTGCAGGCTGGTTGTAGCCTGCTTAAAATAGCATAAAACAACCGGACAAAAGCATAGTTGATGACCTAAAAATAATTTCATGACTCTAGGCATTACTTAGTGAAGACAGGATCAAAACAGTAATCATGTGCATGTGCAACGCCCCCTGGTGGTTCTAGTGTTAAAACACAACAAACCCACAGAACGGCTGCTGTCTGACAGGCTTTTGTTAGTGTGTAATGCAGTGTTGCCTCCTCTTAAGTGATTGTCGTGGTTTGGTCTGAACAGGTGATTCGTACGGGCCGTCTCCTGTGAGCGGGGGGGCTCCCTCTCCTCCTCTAATGATAGAGGGTCCCGGACGCCCCCCCTCTGCACCTGTAGGGCGTCGGGGTGAACCGTTTGGTGAGTCGGAGCTGCATCGTCTTCCATAACGACTCCCAACTTTATCCTCCTCCTCTCATGTTTTTTTTTTTTCCAGCTTTCCTGTGTTTGAGTCACTCTACGTTTTTAGATCGGCGTCATTTTCCCCCCTCAGTTTCTCTCCTCAAAGCATTTCCTTCTGTGTTTGTCCCTGTTGTCATTTGAAAACGCTCCTGAGCTCCTGATGTTTAGTCCTCAGGCTGAAATGATTGATAACCGCTCCTGATGACTTGTGATCTGTTGCAGGTCCGCGACCCCCGTCTGACCCTCACGGGC
>CM031962.1:35953082-35980582 GCA_018749465.1 Paracanthobrama guichenoti | reverse complement strand
CTGCTCTACTTACTTGAAATAACTTATTTTATAAACATTCATTGACAATAGCAGCTTATGCAGGATAGAGTAAAGGAAATGCAAAGATGTTGAGAGAGTTAAATAACAGGGGAATGGGTCCAAATTAAACACTTCAGTTTAATTAAGTAATGCACAATAAATCATGCATAAGGCTAATTGTACACATTTATATAATTTCCAACATATTTTGTGGTCTGAACTTGTATTTCACAAATATTCTGCCAAAATAAAAGCTCATGGATTTGAAGGTGAAGAATTTAATTAATAAATAAATATTACTATTACTGGAACTACTATAGTGGAGTAAAATACAAAGTCTATTATTATTATTATTATTATTATTATAATTAACTAAATATTTTAAAATTACTTATAGTTAATATTTCTGTTCCTATTTTTTCATAGAGTTATACTAATAATGAACACTTATTTCACTGCCGGTTGTACTGTATATAACTGTGTATGTGACAAATAAAACTCTTGAATCTCTTGAATTATTCAACTTTAGGGTTTGAAAGTAAAGAATTTAAGACAAATATTAATATTGTAACTATTTATTTTATATTATTTTACAGTGTAATTGTAATTTACAGCAGTAATATGTCTACTACTCAACCATTATAATTATTATAATAATTATTTTAGTTAATAATTAGAACTGATGTTATTTAATTTAATTTGATTGGGTTCCTAAAACACCGGTATAACTAGAACATTGGAGAACCATGAACATGCTAATGCGTCATTTAAATTATTGAAATAAAATCTTCAAGTAAATATTTAGTGTCTGCCGTTGCGTCCTTGTTTAAAGTATGTTTCTGGTCTTCAGTGGTTCACTGACATCTGCTTGGGTCTGTTAACAGGAATCCACCGTTAAATCAGCCCAGTTGTTATTTTTCCATAACCTGTTGTTCTGCATCTTACCTTCCAGCTCTCCAAGTCTCAGAGTCATGGATCCTTCCTGCCGTCTCCCATCCGGGATTCTCCAGTTCCGCCACCCAAGTCTTACGGACCCCCAATCATGCCGCCCAATGGGCCGCCGCCAATGATGATCCGACCGCCCAATGGCCACCCTCCCATGATGCCCCCTGAGCCTCGCTTCAGACCGCCACACATGGATTCTTACGGCCCTCCGATTGGCCCGTTTGGACCTGTACCGCCACCTTTTGGTAAGTTATCCAACAGTTTTTTTTTTGTTTTGTTTTTTGTGCTTTTAGGGACAATATGTAAGATTTCTGGATTAAAATATCCAAAAACCACTAGAACAATGTTATATATATTTTGTTGACTTGTGTACATTATCCCAAATGTTTCCAAGAATATTTTAATCCAGAGAAATAAGCAATTTTAACCAGGACACGGACCGTCTGATCGCCTATCAATTACATCATATCCGCGTTACTCTCGATTTCCGGTTTTATATTGTGGAAACCATGGAAACGCCAAAGTCGCTTTTAATATATGATGTGATTTATTAGACAGGCGAGCAACTGTTTGGAGCATTCATGGACAGAAACTACCACAGTTAGTCTTATTGTCTGGTGTCATGTTTTAGCATGCATAATATGATCTCGCTCACTGCAGTGTGAACAAGTGTCTCATAGTAGCGCCAAACGAACGCACAGAGTAGCATTATAACAACTTTAACACACTCAGATGTGTGTAAGATGATAAAGCAGCGCTGTGGAAGAACATATACTCGTCTGCGGCAGAATAAAAGCTCTGCAAAATCCAGGCGTCATCAAGCCACGCCTTTGTTTTGAATAAGCGATGAAAAATTACATATTGTGCCTTTAACAAAACTGAAGCCAGTTTTAGCCAGAAACCGAAAATAAAGTTTAATCATATTTTAATTGAGTGCAGATTATTAAATAAATCAAAGTTGTATATAAACTTTGAAAGTTTTTATACCAATTTTATAATACATGTTGTTGAAATATTAACATCTAAATGGTGATTGTAGTTTTCATGACAGATTTATTCAAACATACATTAAATAACAAAGACATCACTAACAGGTTATGTAAAAATATAACAAATATATAATATGGTGCATATATTTAACATCAACGTTTTTACAGTGGCACTATTCTATTACTCATGCACAACTTGGGTTGTCTCAGTAAAATTTCAGTCTTCGGGACAGACTCAATCACTCATTTAAATACGGTTGTCAAGCCAGAAACTTCGGATTGATCCAGAATCAGCAGGTACTGAATATATCTGGTACTCGGTCCAGAAATGCTTTCTTCAGCTGAACGATCGTTATGCTGTTGACAGTACAATCCTTTCTCACAGCCTAGTTTTTATTTTTTGTTTTTTATCGTTCCTCCAAAAACGTGATTTTCATTGCATCACTAAATGACACTTTGTTGTATTTTTGTTTCATCAGCACGAGGCCCACCGTTGGGACCGCTGCCTCCACCACCGCTCGGACAGCGCGACATCCCTCCTGAATTTTTCGGACCTCGCGGACTCCCCCCTCGCTCCTTCCCTCCTGGACCTCTGCCGCCCCCTGGAGCAATGATTCCACCGCCATACGCCGGACGCGGTTTCCCGGGACCCCCTCCGCTGATGCCTCAGAGCTCCAGAGACGGTGACGGGAACGCCACACCAGCCAACGCCCCGCCAACGGACGGCTCCCATCAGAGCGCGGGCGAGCCTTGAGAGAACAAGCCGTTTCGACAGCTTGACTTTGTTCGGTCCTGGTTTTTTTCGAGACTTAAGCATCAAAATGCCACATCTGGTCTGGGTGGGAAGATAAAGTTTGATTTTGTGCTTAAATAACACGTTTGTGACAGAAATTATGAGGGTTTTGATTTTTATACGTTAGCAAACCTTTCCTATGGAAATAGTTTTGATTTAATATACACTTAATTTTCTTCTTTTTCCAGTGGTCATCATGTGGTTAAAATTTAATATCTACCACTCACCCAGTGCTGATGCACTTTGGGATATCAAACAAATATTTAGGCACGTGAGACAAACCCGTCGTGAAGCCATTTCCTCATGCCTTTAATGTGAGAGGACTCTGAATTTTTATGCCTTTTTCACCATTTTTGAATGCATATTTTCCCATATTCCTGTCCGGCCGCTTTTAGTCATGATTCGCCAGCTCATCTGTTTATTTTAACGTTTGATTCGTCGTGCGTCTGCTCTTATGATTTCTTTTCCTAGCGGAAAGGCACATATGATGTCATATTGACAAAGTATTTATACATTTCTTTCAGCTGCGTATACAATAAAATATTCTCATAAATCAGACGTCCCTAATGTAATAAGCTCGATGGAAACAGATGAACTTGTGTTTGTTGTGCATCTGAGTTTTCACACAGCCAAATATAATTAGTGTTGGACTAATGTTTGGGTAGAGACCGAATCATCTCGCGGGCGACGCTTTTTCATAATGAAACACGAGCAGAATGAATTTCTGTAACAAAAGGCTTGAATTGTTCTTATGTTAATGGCATTGATGCATCCATTTGCATAAGAATGATTTTATGAACGATTTGTCTCACAGGAATGATTTTACGAGCAAACGATTCACTGAACTGCAATAATTTACATAATTGTTTTTATGAACCATTTACTCTCATCTTAATTCACAGAAATCATTCTGTCATGTTTCATGAGCGAGGCCTGTGAATGATGTTCTCTGGGTTTTTGATGCAACACTCTTGGAAAAACAAAAATACTCCAGTTCTCAAAATCCATAACTTTTTTCCTTCTCTGTGGCATAGTTTTGTTGATATTAGAATAAATTATTTTAGTAAGTGTGTTGAGAGGATGCTTCGTGTGCGCAGTAAGAGTGTCTGCATCGTGTTGAAATCTTAGGGAAGAAACGGTTTTAAAAATAAGTGGCATTGATTTCATGGGAATGAATGATTTGAATAAAGCTGCTTTTTCCTGTAGTTTTGATTAATGTGTTTCTGTGTCATGCAACACCTGCCTATCTGATATAACAGGAAGTCTCTGAGGAGGCATGGAATAATTAATCCAGGACAGTGCAGTAATTAATCATGCAAGCTTTTGCCTCCAAGAGTATTTTGACACTTAGAAATGTTTGAATGTCATTGCAAAACTTTATTGGTTCTCTATTTTAAGAAACATGCACATATTTTAAAACGATTGACAAATATAAGTTTGCATGGTTTGAAATGCTTAACTAATAGATGTGGAGTTGCAAATGCAGTATTGTGTGGTTTCTAGGTTTGTTTCTGGTTGTTAATGTGACTCAATACATCCACTACATTATCAAAACACCAATTGATTTGAATACATTAGATAGCATTTTATTATCTAATGCAATACATGTGTACTATTTGTGGATGGATGGATAGAATCTGGCAGGAACTCGCATGGGATTTCACTGGACTAATGCACTTTCCATAAATCCAGGTAATTTGCATTTAGTAATTAATCATGCCAGCGTTTGCTTGCATGTTCTCAATTCATATATACATGAAGAATATAAACTTTTTTTATTTTTTTAACATTAAAGTTTCCTGAAAATTAGACTGATATTTCGGGTTTAAGTGTATTAATAAAATATTCATAATTCAAGCAGTATTGTCATTTATTAAAAACGAGACATAAACTAATAATACACATAGGCAGCGATCTTAACAGAAATGCAGTTTTTTTAGCCATTTAGTTTGTTTTAATACAACAAATTACAATTAAACAGCCTCATGTGAAAAACATCTTTATTTCCTTAATAAAATATGTATTAATCTGAAAAATCCTGTCAGAAACTGTGAAGAAATTTGAGAACTTGGCTGTTCCCAACTTACATATATAAACCCTTTATGTAGTTAAACTGGAGTTAAAACTGTTTGAGAAACTAAGACGGAAGTAAATTACAAATTAAAACGTCAATTTCCTCGAACTAACTAGACTGAACTATTAATCAAAGAGCAAACTGCGGAGCTAGCCGACATGCTAATACATTAGCTCCACTGTTTAGTTTTTCATACTATCAAGTTCCATAATATATTTACTGGCTTTTCTTTTTCATACTCAAATACACGTCATAAATATCAATTATCGTGATATTAATTAACCGAATGCCATATTTCAAACAAGTACGCTAAATTAATATTAGCCTGCTAAGCAGTTAGCCAACCTGGAAACTGTTCAATTAGTTTGAGAAAACATCAAGATATCTCAAACCAACATATTTATATATTTGAGTTTGTCAGTGTTGTTTCTTCAGGATTTTTATGTACTCCATGTGTATATGATGCAAGCACTCCATAAAATCAACACGCCTGTCTGTTAAACAACATTTATAAGTAACAGCTCGTCCCAAATGTAATTTTCTGTCTTTATTTACTCGCCCTCAGATAGTTCCAAAATTCTATGCTGATTTTTTTCTCCCACATAATACACACATACACAACAAATGAAAATCTCAACATGTTTCAATCTGAAGAACCAAATACTGAATCTTGCATTTCATAACCGAACCGATTATAATGCACTAGTCAAATGGGCTATTCTTATGTTTTGTGTCTTTATTTTTCTTTGTATGAAAAATAGATATCTTCTTTAAAATTGATAACGGCATACAGGTTTGGAACATGAGGGCGAGCTGTTTCTTTAATGGAATAAAAATATAAAAATGCAATGGGAAATGTAGCGTAAACATCAAGAAGTTATATCCGTCTTCATCAGAAATCATCATACAGAGCATTTGCACATATTCCGTTTTTGAAATACTCGTCTCTCTTTCAGATGAAGAGCGGTGGAGACGTCAGACTGTGTCCCAGACTTTGGGCGATATGAAGAAAAGTGTCCGATATTGCAAGGAACGTGAGAGGTGACGCACCGAAAGAGCCTCTGCTGTCCTTCGTGTGTTTGGCTGATCTTTGTTTAGTCTTTGTGCAAAGTCTGGTTAAGGTGCAGGTAAAGTGGTTTCTTCGTCAGGAGGTTCAGCTTTTTCCTCTTGAAGTCGGTTGGTTTCTTGTACCTAAAACCATATTGCATTGCATTTTAAAGGGATAGTTTAGCCTAAAATGAAAATCACGTCATTGTTTGCTCACCCTGGTGTTGTTCTAATGCGTATTTAAATGTCCCTTTTTTAACACAGAAAAACACACAAGCTGTGAGAAACCAAGATTTTGTTAAATAATACATTACATTTCGGTTTGTTTTATTTCATATATGCCCAGAACACTTGGAACATGTGTCCCATGGGATCATTCTGTGATACTTCTGTCTTTTTTAAACAGCTTGATGCCAGTCGTTATTCACTGCCATTATACGGACGAGCACAATCTCCTTTTGTGGTCCATAAAAGAAAGAAGGGCATATGGCATTACAACCATATTACTCAAGGGTGAGTAAACAATGACTTGATTCTTATTTTAGGGTGAACTATCCAAGCTATTTGTTTGTTAGTTAAATGCAAAAATCTGTAATAACTCATCGTGTACTCACAGTTCTATAACAATGGGACCTGGTTTGATTTCATCCATTTCCATGAAAGCAAAACACTTAGTACTGGTGAATCTTTTCTTGGGTTTGTAGTGTTTGAATTCAAAGAAAATAGCTGCACCTACAGAAGAGACGAACGCAATATTGAAGTGCAAAAATATAGTGTAATGCTAAAACCTTACATTGAAGTTTAATTGGTTAACTACATTATTTATCATGAATGATACTAATAATGAAAAATACTTCTAAAGCATTTATGAATCTTAGTCTCACGCTAATAAAGTTGCTAATCCCGAGTTATGAAATGACAATGAACAGTCCTATTTGTATTAACTAGAATGTTAAATGTAAGTTAATGCATGGAAGCTTATTGTAAATTATTACCAGTGTAATATACACATTGATCAGGCATTACATTATGACCACCTTCCTAATATTGTGTTGGTCCCCCTTTTGCTGACCCATTGAGGCATGGACTCTTCTAGACCCCTGAAGGTGTGCTGTGGTATCTGGCACCAAGATGTTAGAAGCAGATCCTTTAAGTCCTGTAAGTTGCGAGGTGGGGCCTCCATGGATCGGACTTGTTTGTTCAGCACATCCCACAGATGCTCGACTGGATTGAGATCTGGGGAATTTGGAAGCCAAGTCAACACCTCAAACTCGTTGTTGTGCTCCTCAAACCATTCCTGAAGCATTTGTGCTTTGTGTCAGGAGCATTATCCTGCTGGAAGAGCCACAGCCACCAGGGAATACCGTTTCCATGAAAGGGTGTACATGGTCTGCAACAATACTTAGGTAGGTGGTACGTGTCAAAGTAACATCCACATGGATGGCAGGACCCAAGGTTTCCCAGCAGAACATTGCTCAAAGCATCACACTGCCTCCACCGGCTCGCCTTCTTCCCATAGTGCATCCTGGTGCCGTGTGTTCCCCAGGTAAGCGGGCAAATCCTTACGCTTGCCCATTTTTCCTGCTTTTAACACATCAACTTTGAGGACAAAATGTTCACTTGCTGCCTAATATATCCCACCCACTAACAGGAGCCGTGATGAAGAGATCATCAGTGTTATTCACTTCACCTTGTCAGTGCTCATAATGTTATGCCCGATTATATATATATATATATATATATATATATATATATATATATATATATATATATATATATATATATATATATATATATATATATATATACACACACACACACACACACATACATACATATACACAAATCATGCACGACTGCAACAAGCAATGCACAATGATTTAAGAGCAAATCTAGACCTTTTGGTAGTTTTTCTAGATGTTTCTGGATTTCCACCTCCACGCTAAAATGAATATACGTGTCCTCCTTCCGCGTGGCCACTGGGGTGTCCTGAACCGGATTCAAGTCAATACCGTTCAGATCTGGAGAGGGAAGAGAGAATATGTCAGAAAAGATCAGGGCAGAAAGTCTGACGTTAAGAAACGCTGAGCTCTACCTTTAACACTGACTGTGATGTACGGGTCGATGCACTGTCCGGCATCTTTCAGACCGATCTTCTCTATCGTCAGCGTGAGCAACGTCATTCCAGGCTCTGAGGGTAACCGTGGCAACAGAGTACCTGTCAAAGACGTCAAACTTTCATTGAAACCATGACAAAAAACTGAAAACTGATCCACAAAATGGATCGATTGACACTGCTTAGGTTTCTCAGGAAGTGGTTCATGGAAAAATACTCAAAGTTAATCTACTGTTTACTCCTATTAGATTTAATATTGCAGTAACAGAGCCAGGGTTATCATCTCTAACTGAAACAGAAACCAAAAAAAAAAAAAAATTTAAAAAGATAACTTTTTTTATTTCAGCTAGTTGCCAAGGCAACATTTTCATTTTTGTTCAGTTTAAGTTAAAATATTAAAATAACTTAAACTAAAACATAATGAAAAGTGTAGACATTTAAAAATAATAATAAAAATGGTTAAACAAGAAGAAAAAGAAAAGAGAAAATATAATAAGATTTTCCTTACTTGAAATGAAATTAAACAAACAAATTATTTTTTATTCAAGATTCAAGAGTTTTATTTGTCACATACACAGTTATATACAGAATATACAACCGGCAGTGAAATGAAATGTTTTATTTTATTCCAGGCGAGGCATTATTTCTCATTTTTGTTTAGTTTACATTGAAGTACTAAAATAACTAAAACAAAAACCTAATAGAAAGTGAAAATAAAACAAAATAAAATCTCATTTAAAATATTCACAAAAACTATAATAGCAATGATACTAAAATAACACTGAATATGAAATGTGAGTGGTATTTGCTTGATTCTTGAATATAATATTTAAGACTTATTCATATCCATAGCATAACACTGATCATAAGGAGTGCACTAGAAATGCATGATTCTGGATAAATTGAGAATCACAACTTTTTTTTTTTTTTTTTTTTTTTTAAATGGAGATCACGATTCTGAATAGACAACTAAATGTGTCATTTACTCTCAGACAAAATTAATTGCTAGACTTTTTTTTTTTATTAGTTTGTGTGAATGATTCAATGACTCATAAAGACTTCACTTGTTTCATTACTGGATGAATCCGCGTTTTTGAACAAATCTCTTGAGTGAATGATTCAATGACTCACTCGTAAAGACTTCACTTGTTTCATTACTGGATGAATCCGCGTTTTTGAACAAATCTCGAGTGAATGATTCAATGACTCACTCATAAAGACTTCACTTGTTTCATTACTGGATGAATCAGCGTTTTTGAACAAATCTCTTGAGTGAATGATTCAATGACTCACTCGTAAAGACTTCACTTGTTTCATTACTGGATGAATCCGCGTTTTTGAACAAATCTCGAGTGAATGATTCAATGACTCACTCATAAAGACTTCACTTGTTTCATTACTGGATGAATCCGCGTTTTTGAACAAATCTCTTGAGTGAATGATTCAATGACTCACTCGTAAAGACTTCACTTGTTTCATTACTGGATGAATCAGTGTTTTTGAACAAATCTCTTGAGTGAATGATTCAATGACTCACTCGTAAAGACTTCACTTGTTTCATTACTGGATGAATCCGCGTTTTTGAACAAATCTCGAGTGAATGATTCAATGACTCACTCATAAAGACTTCACTTGTTTCATTACTGGATGAATCCGCGTTTTTGAACAAATCTCGAGTGAATGATTCAATGACTCACTCGTAAAGACTTCACTTGTTTCATTACTGGATGAATCAGCATTCTAAAGTGCATAATGAATAAGTCCAGCTGAACATTGTGCACTATGCAGTGAATCACCTGGCACCCGTGAAGGGAATGATGGTGTTGAACCTGCTCCAGTACCAGCGTCCAGCTCCTCCTCAACATCAAGGTTTTCCTCCTCACCTGGTGCAAGAATCTTCCTAAAACACAGATTTGAGAATCAACAATCTGTTCCGGCAGTAAAAAATTATTTTTAATGGTAACTTATAAACCTTTAAAGACCTACTATGAGCTACAGAGTTGTTAATCAATGGTATTTGCTTCTGTTGAAGCCGTCAGCCCACATTATTTCAACTAAACTAAATAAACGTGGTTAACAGCTGAATTCATGGTGAAAACTACATTACCCATGATGCAGTACAGAAAACTCCAAACAAAACAAAATAATTCTTTAGCTCCGCCCACACTCATGAGGCACTGTGTGTATATATATTTGAAGGCGAGCAGTTTTACATTACTCAAACATTTTTAATTAAATTATGTTTCCAATACTTATGGGATTGTAGTTCTTTCCCTCACTAAAGCCGTTAAAATCTTTGTGCTTTTGTTCGATTTTCAAATACTTTTTTGCTTCAAATCTAAGTTTGCAATGTTGTGATTCTCCTCATAGCTGATTGGTTCATGGCTTATAACGCCTTAAAGAAGACTTTTTTGAAATCCCAACAGGAGAAATTAATGGAAAAAACACTTCTGGAACCAACGGCGCTGAAAAAGTGGGCGGGCACTAATACACTCTACAGTCAGAAACACTGGATTGACCAATCAATAATCAGAGAATAAATAAACATTGAAGAATTACCTCAAAGGCACTGGTTGGACGTCGAAAGGGAAATCTTTGTTGTAAGTCAGAATGTTCTTAATAACTGCAGGAAAACAGAACAACAGCAGTGATGTATAAATGGACGAGTTTGACAAAAAAAAAAAAGTTTTGTTTTGTATATACAAACTATTGAAAAGTTCAAAGGATTATCTTTTCTGATAATGATAAAAAAAAGAGGATTAAAAATCATTAAAGTCCCATACGCTTTCATTGAGGGGGTCAACACTTTAATACAAGTGTTTAAGCTTCATCCACTACATATCACTAACAAAACCTAGCAATTAGCTTAGGACATGTTAGCAAATGTGCTAAATAATGCTAGCAACATACTAATTAAAGCTAACAAAAAGCGAAAACACGCTAGCAACATGATAACTCACGCTAGCAAACATGCTATCAGCATTCTAATTAATACTAACATGTTAAATCATGCCGGTGACATGCTAATTCATGCTAGCAACATATTACATAATGTTAGCAACATGTTAATTCATGTTAGCAGCATGTTAAATCATGCTAACAAAATGCTAAATCTTGCTAATAAAATGTTAGAACATGCTAATAACATTAAATCATGCTAACAACATGGTAATTAATGCTAATAACATGTTAAAACATGCTAGCAACATGTTTAATAATGCCAGTGACATGCTAAATTCATGCTAGCAATATGGTAATTTATGTTAGCAGCATGTTAAACTATGCTAATAACATGCTAATTAATGCTAACAACACAGTGAATGCTAGTGACGTTAACTCATGTTAAATAATGCTAACAAAACATGTTAATTCACACTAACAGCGTGTTAAAACATGCCAGCATCATGCTAATGATATGTTAAACATGTTAAATGCTAGTGACGTGTTAATGTTAAAACATGCTACCAACATGCTAATTAATGTTAACAGTCTGTTAAAGCAAAATGTTCATTCATGTTAACATCCTGTTAATTTTGTGTGAAATCATGCTAGCAAACATGCTAATTCAGTGCCAAATCATGCTAGAAACGTGTGTTCCCCCGCTGTCCCAAACTTCAAATCCAACAATTCAAACTTTAAACTCGTCAAAGTTATTTCAAACTTTCAGACAAGCTTTTTCAAGCCAACTAGTTTATAATATGATACAGTAGGCTTTTTAGGGTTAAATGGATTCATAGCCACATATTTATGTACATACTGGGTTCCAGTTTTTTCAGGTCTTCTAACTTGAACTCCTCTTGAGATTGTGTGCACTGACAAAGACAAACAGCAGATTAGTTTAAAAACTCAAGATTATATTCAGTGTGAGATAAATGGACTGTGTGGGGTGATTTAAAAATGATCTTCAGCCAGATTTTTTAACTTTTCCTGATGAAACTGTCAGTGGTGTTTGGCTGTGCATAATGATTAAGCCGGCATAATGATTCATGCAATTGCTTTATCAAAACCACTGATTAACTGTCATATCGTCCTGTAGAGTCGTCCCGAACAACACTAACCTGTAAGGCTGCACTTCGCATTTCAAGGCATGTGGCAAACTTTCCCAAGGTTTTCTGGAAAATAAAAAGATTAATATTGCGAGATAACAACAACCAGCAGATCTAAAATTAGATCGATCTCAATTGAAATGTTGTTATAATTCAAAATGTGAAATTGCATTTACTGTCATGTTGAGCATTAAAGTCAAGATGGACATTTTGGATTATTCTGCAGTGTTTAATAAAATATGCACAATACACATCATTTTTGTTACATTCATGCACTCTCATAATGTTGAATCAGAATAACTTCCCCTCTTCTCTGATGACGAGGGCGGGGCAACCTGTCACTCACATGAGATCCACCAATAGCAAACCACGACCATCCAATCAATTCCCCACAGACAAAATCAAGCCCCGCCCTACATTTGTTCTTGTTTGAGAAGCGCTTCACTCAAATGTACGGCACAATAGTGAATAAAAGTAATTTCTGTTTCAAGCCCACTTTAAAGAAGTGATCTCTGGGAAACACACATACCTTCTGCTCCTCCGTAAAATCATGCAAGTTTGATGACTGCACTTCCTTCTGAAGTTGCCTCGCGAGTCTGATGAAGTAAATCATGGTGATAGGTTAGAAAACGACAGAATGTAATTCTCATTTTAACATTCACATGTTTCTGTGTTTCTTAGCTCATGATGACATTTCGCGATATATCATCCCAGAAATAATTGCGATAAACGATATTATTGTCATTTTAAGACTATTTTATGCCACTGAATATATAATCCTAATATAATAGCATAATAATGCAAGTAGACCCACACACTTTCAAATGACAACGGCTTTAACACTCGTCATTCTGTGTTGACATTTATAAGTGCAGGGGAACAGGGGATTGCGGTTTGAAATCGAGTCCATTTGGGCTTTCACCTCCGTCACGGAAAACATACAAGATGACAGCACAATCCAGTAAAATCTTGGTGACATTCATTATCATGTAAACATAATGGGAGATACACTCACCTAAAGGATTATTAGGAACACCATACTAATACTGTGTTTGACCCCCTTTCGCCTTCAGAACTGCCTTAATTCTACGTGGCATTGATTCAACAAGGTGCTGAAAGCATTCTTTAGAAATGTTGGCCCATATTGATAGGATAGCATCTTGCAGTTGATGGAGATTTGTGGGATGCACATCCAGGGCACGAAGCTCCCGTTCCACCACATCCCAAAGATGCTCTATTGGGTTGAGATCTGGTGACTGTGGGGGCCATTTTGGTACAGTGAACTCATTGTCATGTTCAAGAAACCAATTTGAAATGATTCAAGCTTTGTGACATGGTGCATTATCCTGCTGGAAGTAGCCATCAGAGAATGGGTACATGGTGGTCATAAAGGGATGGACATGGTCAGAAACAATGCTCAGGTAGGCCATGGTATTTAAACGATGCCCAATTGGCACTAAGGGGCCTAAAGTGTGCCAAGAAAACATCCCCCACACCATTACACCACCACCACCAGCCTGCACAGTGGTAACAAGGCATGATGGATCCATGTTCTCATTCTGTTTACGCCAAATTCTGACTCTACCATCTGAATGTCTCAACAGAAATCCAGACTCATCAGACCAGGCAACATTTTTCCAGTCTTCAACTGTCCAATTTTGGTGAGCTCGTGCAAATTGTAGCCTCTTTTTCCTATTTGTAGTGGAGATGAGTGGTACCCGGTGGGGTCTTCTGCTGTTGTAGCCCATCCGCCTCAAGGTTGTGCGTGTTGTGGCTTCACAAATGCTTTGCTGCATACCTCGGTTGTAACGAGTGGTTATTTCAGTCAAAGTTGCTCTTCTATCAGCTTGAATCAGTCGGCCCATTCTCCTCTGACCTCTAGCATCAACAAGGCATTTTCGCCCCACAGGACTGCCGTGATACCGGATGTTTTTCCTTTTCACACCATTCTTTGTAAACCCTAGAAATGGTTGTGCGTGAAAATCCCAGTAACTGAGCAGATTGTGAAATACTCAGACCGGCCCGTCTGGCACCAACAACCATGCCACGCTCAAAATTGCTTAAATCACCTTTCTTTCCCATTCTGACATTCAGTTTGGAGTTCAGGAGATTGTCTTGACCAGGACCACACCCCTAAATGCATTGAAGCAACTGCCATGTGATTGGTTGATTAGATAATTGCATTAATGAGAAATTGAACAGGTGTTCCTAATAATTCTTTAGGTGAGTGTATATTGCGTCACAAAAGATTATTGAGGTCATGTACATATATTATGCGATATATCGATATATTGATTATTGCGACACATTGTAAGACTAGGAAAACTGCCAGAATGTCTGGTTGAGGAACAAAGACTATCTGAGAAAATAAAGGAAATTAACATCTAAACTCACTCATGCATTTAGCATCCCCATCGGAGACGACGTCACGCTGAGTGAATCATCTAAGAATGACTTTAATTTACACGCCTTTCTTTTCACTGCCTCTTCCCCCATCCCTCCTCCAGATTTCACCATCAAAATCTATATGGTTTAATGTGAATTCTCATAACACAATATTATACATGTTTGATATCGTTTGAAATGTCTCACTGCGATTGGTACAAAGATCTCATCCCCAGTAAACAAGAATATAATAAAGGTTAAGAAGTTTAGAGACATTTTGCTAAAAACAGTGGGTGTGGCTGTCGGCCATTTGGTCTTCTAACACTACAGGCATATGGGAGAGGGATTCAATTTAAATTCCCATTGTTAACACAGGTTTACATTTGAAAGAGTTTTACATCTTGATCTGATATTTAAGGAGATGTTTCAGAAAGGGTCAGGGCTTGAACTCTTATATTGGTCAGCCCGTAATGCTGAGTGTCTCCTATAGATGCTCAGCGTTATGTCATTTTAAGAAGTCAGGTATCCATATTTCATTCTTTACTTCAGAGTATTTGATGTTATGTATGGACTAGCTTTGAATTGATTATGTAATCACCGTTATACATTTACCTGACTGTTAATAAATTGTTACATTTTGATCTATTCTGATTTACTCTGGAATTATTAACTATCTCTAGTAGATGAATGGGTATAATTTCAACAAAGGATTAAACAGAATAATTAAATGATAACTATTAAATATAAATGACCAAATAACCAATTGGCATTTTAACCTAAATTTGAAATTATGATAAAATGGAGTCAGATAAAGATAAATTGGAATTAAAACACCGAACGTGCAGCGACCTTCACCCTTGTCTGGAACGATTTTAGCGGGCCTTACAACATTGAAGAATTAAAACATTTAGATGATAACTTCGCTTATGGACAAAATCCATGTTCTTCTGGATAGAAAATATATACATTTTCTTTGTTGGTTCCATGAACAAGTGCACATAATCTACATAATATAACAGGAAAAAAACCTGGCCATAACCACCCAACCGTTAGTCCGGTTGACTTGAAAATTGGCATGTAGTGTCTTTGTCCAGGGTGCCATGTCTGTCTGTGAGGACATTGGCGTATCTCTAAAAACATGGCCGACATCGGCCAATGAAATTTGAGCATCTATTAGACAAGGTTAACGGAGGCTGATCGGAACGAAACTCGGTATCCGTCATCGACAGGAAGGAGATTGAGAAGTTTTTCACGGGAGTCACCTCCTTAGACTCCTGAATCCTTGCCGAGTCCAACGATACCAAACATGCCAGCTTTCACCTTATGGTGCGATTCAGCGCTTAAAAACCCGGAACCACTGTATGTGGGCGGGACAAGACCCACCCACTTTTTAGGACCCACACACATTTACCGACGCATGTCTGTGCACCTACCGCTAACTGATTAACACTTCATTAAACACACATTAGACGTTTTATTTCCAGTATTTTCTTAATTTTTAATGAAAATAAATGCATTTCCGATCTGATATGTGATGGGAAAAGGGAGCAGAGTGAGTTCGGCAAAAGGCAGATTCAAACCTCGGGTTTCTGCCATGTGCCTTACCCCTACATTATTGCCACTGTTAATAAGGTGGTGTCTTCTGTAATTATTTGCACTTAATGTAAATGACATCTACTCCAGTAAAAAATTGGACCCACCCACCCACATTTTTTTTGCTTCCGACACCCATGTTAAAAACATTTGTGAATATCTTCGAAACCGTCAGTACGATCGGGACATAACAACCCCAGGAAAATCATAGGTCGATAGCTAAACAATAATGCCCAAATGTCAAAATTTTGATAGGAAGTGGCAAAAAAAAATCAATGGGTCATTTTTATACTCTCATAAATATAAGTGTCTATAACTTCGAAAGGAAATTAGATATTTATACCAAATTTGACACACATATGTATGGGCACACTCAGAGTGCACCTTTAAAAAGTGGAGGAGGTGGTGCTATAACTGTCAAAAAAACCTTTAAAAAACCTTTTTCTTAGTAAATTGCCTGTATTTGCTGTAATTCCATCTATGGTCAAAGTGGTTACATGCTTGATAAATAAAACATGATATCTTTTTACACAAAGAGCTTGAACCCCATGACAGCTATATTTTTCTTTGTGGTTTGTGTTCCGTAAACAAGTGCACATAATCTACATTAAAACCCCGAAGAAAAGGCGAGGGCAGAATCTGTTGTGTGATGGCTGTCAGCATTGACCTAAATGGCATCAATTCAGATGAGGACAGACAGTGAAGCTCCGCCCCGCGCGAGAGGAGGGTGTGGCGCGCGACATAATGCAAACAGGCTGTCAAACGCTCAACAGTTATTCACTGATGCACATCTAACGCGTTACATGCATTAAAGCGAACAATGCAAAGTGCAAATGCATCTATAATGCAGGAAATAAAATGCAACTTTGTGTGATTGCAATGCATGACTTACCAAGCCGTGTTCTATTTTATTTATTTATTTATTTTAGAGGAACGAAAAATTCTATTCAAGCTCTGATCCAGAAATTATGATCAGAAATGCGCAACTCACATTTGATATTCATCGATGGCTTCCACCAGCTGCCCCCACGAATCAAAGTCCGTGCCCTTTTTAAAACTCGCGTGCCATTTCTGCACGGTTTTGGTGACATCTGACATCTTCTCGGGTTAAAGTCGCGCGAAAGCTTCGGGTTCTGACATCGCTGGTGAAGTTTTATCTCCAGCGCCGCATTGTTGCGCACCGCCAGGGAAACGCACTGGGCTCCGGAAGCTCCGGTGGCAGCGTCGCTCACCGCCACAGGCCTGATGCGAGTGCAACCGAACTACCTGCGACTGTACCGGAAGACGGGCTCGCTAGTGGCGTTTTCAAAATTAAAGTCCTATTACGACTTCAGGAATAAAGACATCCGAAAGTGATCTCATTATAATTTATGAGAACTCATTTACTTGAAATCAAAATTTACTTGCCTTAGTCAGTAATATATATATATATATATATATATATATATATATATATATATATATATATATATATATGTATATATATAAATATTATGTATTCCTTTGATTTGATCAAAAATACAGTTTAATGTATTTAATATAACAGTTCTCTATGTGAATATATTGTAAAGTGTAATGTATTCCTGTGATCAAAGCTGAATTTATCATCATTACTCCATCAGTGAACATTTACGGTCAGATGTGAACCGGACTGTAACCGGTCTGGCCATGAGGCTGGACGTAATGTCTAGGAAACTGCACAGACCGGACGCGAATGCTGAGGACCAGATGATTGATTGATTGATCCGGACAAATTACCGAAGATTATGGATTAAAAATAATAAATTGTATTTGCCTGACCTAATCAACTAGCCCAACGAACCTCACTTGGTCCCTATCTCTCGGTTGGGAAGTCAGCCTGACAGCTGGGTCTGCTATCTTTCCTGTGCACTGCCTTATCTCCCTTCAAGGACAAACCATAGAACTGAACTCGAAAACATCTGAAGTTATGGCTAACATTCTCACACAACACAATCTCAGACTCACTCGCACCATATACATACCCGACCTTCCCCCCCCCTCCATCCGTCTGCCTGTCTGTTATCTATCTCCTCTCCCACTCCATACAAAAAATCCCATCACGTGACCACATGTACTGTGTCATGTTTATGTTTATGTTTATGTTTATGTTTTGTTGTGTTTGCTATGTAATGCTTGCTAAATTGCATTCTTGTATTTCTGGAGGCGTAGGCGGCGCCTGAATAATCGGCTGCGGCCCGGAGGCTTGCTCCAAACTCATTTCGTTATACTGTACTTGTACATGTGTAATGACGAATAAACTTCAACTTCAACTTCAACTTCACATGATCCCTCACTGATCATTCTCATATGAGGATCTGTGCTGCTTAATATTTTTTGGGGAACTTGTGATACTTTTTCAGGATTCATTGATAAATAAAAGCTAAAAAGAATAGCATTTATTCAAAATAGAAATCTATTCTAACAATATCAATCTTTACTATCTACTACTATCTTTTATCAATTTAACACATCCTTGCTGAATAAAAATCTTAATTTCTTTCAGAAAGAATTTTTAAAAAACGTTTTACTCATCAATGAATGCTGAAAAAGTAAAGTTATATATATATATATATATATATATATATATATATATATATATATATATATATATATATATATATATATATATATATATATATATATAATATATATAAGTATCTAACAACTGTTACAATATTGATAATAAATCCTCATATGAGAATAATTAGTGAAGGATCCCCTTTCTCCTTCAGAACTGCCTTAATTCTACGTGGCATTGATTCAACAAGGTGCTGAAAGCATTCTTTAGAAATGTTGGCCCATATTGATAGGATAGCATCTCCAGTTGATGGAGATTTGTGGGATGCACATCCAGGGCACGAAGCTCCCGTTCCACCACATCCCAAAGATGCTCTATTGCTGATGATACTGTTGTCCTGGGCCTCATTTCCAACAACAATGAGACGGCATACTTGGACGAGGTGGAGCATCTAACATCATGGTGCCAGGACAACTGTCTCTCTCTGAATGTTGGCAAGACCAAAGAAATGATTGTGGACTTCAGGAAGAGACAGCAACGGACATATTCCCCTCTCATGATCAGCGGGTCACCAGTAGAGAGAGTGAGCAGCTTCAAGTACCTGGGAGTAAACATCTCTGAGGACCTGACCTGGACTGCTCACATTCAGACACAGGTGAAAAAAGCCAGGCAAAGACTGTACCACCTGCGCCAGCTGAGGAAATTCAGGGTTTCACCAGCTATCCTGAAGACTTTCTATTTAGGGGCGATAGAAAGTGTATTAACTCAGTGCATCACAGCGTGGTATGGGAACAGCACCAGTCATGACTGCAAAGCCCTGCAAAGAGTCGTGCGCTTATCCGGCGTATCTCAGGGTCAGCTCTCCGTCTCTGCAGGACGTCTACACCAAACGCTGCAAAGGTAGAGCTACTAAGATCATCAAGGACTCTAATCACCCTGCAAACCCTCATTTCACGCTGCTGCCATCTGGTAGCGCTTCCGAAGCCTGATGGCCAAAACTGAGAGACTCAGGAGGAGCTTCTTCCCCAGGCCATCAGACTCCTGAACTCAGTCACTTAACATCACGTGACTTCACTTCAGGATAAACATCGATACACTGACATTGCACTGCACTTTCTGTTCTCGTTGTTACTGTGTAACAACCTGTTATAAACCTGTTTGCACATTATACTCTTTATACATTTGTTAACCACATATTTATAAGTCTACAGTTTACTCACTGCACAGTCTACTTCACTTATTTTATTCCACTTCTTTATTTTTATTTTTTTCTACCTGACTTGATTTATTTATAATTCTACAGATATATATAGTACTTTTTTATTCTATTTCTATTATAATTTCCTCCTTGTGTTTTTTAATTTCCTCCTTGTTGAACCATTTTAGTACAGTGAACTCATTGTCATGTTCAAGAAACCAATTTGAAATGATTGGAGCTTTGTGACATGGTGCATTATCCTGCTGGAAGTAGCCATCAGAGAATGGGTACATGGTGGTCATAAAGGGATGGACATGGTCAGAAACAATGCTCAGGTAGGCCGTGGCATTTAAACAATGCCCAATTGGCACTAAGGGGCCTAAAGTGTGCCAAGAAAACATCCCCCACACCATTACACCACCACCGTAACAAGGCATGATGGATCCATGTTCTCATTCTGTTTATGCCAAATTCTGACTCTACCATCTGAATGTCTCAACAGAAATCCAGACTCATCAGACCAGGCAACATTTTTCCAGTCTGAATCTCCAGTTCTTGAATCTTGAATCTTGGTCTTCAACTGTCCAATTTTTGTGAGCTTGTGCAAATTGTAGCCTCTTTTTCCTATTTGTGGTGGAGATGAGTGGTACCCGGTGGGGTCTTCTGCTGTTGTAGCCCATCCACCTCAAGGTTGTGCGTGTTGTGGCTTCACAAATGCTTTGCTGCATACCTCGGTTGTAACAAGTGGTTATTTCAGTCAAAGTTGCTCTTCTATCAGCTTGAATCAGTCGGCTCATTCTCCTCTGACCTCTAGCATCAACAAGACATTTTCGCCCACAGGACTGCCGCATACTGGATGTTTTTCCCTTTTCACACCATTCTTTGTAAACCCTAGAAATGGTTGTGCGTGAAAATCTCAGTAACTGAGCAGATTGTGAAATACTCAGACCGGCCCATCTGGCACCAACAACCATGCCACGCTCAAAATTGCTTAAATCACCTTTCTTTCCCATTCTGACATTCAGTTTGGAGTTCAGGAGATTGTCTTGACCAGGACCACACCCCTAAATGCATTGAAGCAACTGCCATGTGATTGGTTGATTAGATAATTGCATTAATGAGAAATTGAACAGGTGTTCCTAATAATCCTTTAGGTGAGTGTATATTCATATAGAAAATTGTAATAATATTTCAGAAAATTATTTTTTTCCTCTGTATTTTTCAGGAAACTACTTTCAAAAACATAAAAAATAGTAATGTTTCCAAACTTTTGACCGGTACTGTATATAAATAAATATATAAATATAAGATTTGATTTATTCTGTGTAATAAAGGTTTAAGAACGTGGTAAGACGTGGAATTAACTGGGTTCTTCTTTCTTTCTCATTCTGACTTATATTTAAACAGAAACAACAACAAACATACAAGTAAAAAATGAATTAATTTCCTTAAGGCGGGCATATAAACATTTTGTATTGTTTATTCAACCAAAACACGCATCATGGGGGGGCCCATTAAAATCAATGGGCGTGTCATTGACGTCACCACTCGAAATACGTCATACAGGAAGAGCGTTCATTGTTTTGGCATTTCCTGATCTTACATCTCTGGAGTCTCGCCGATTAAAACAACAAACCTCTGACAGACGGCACATTTCTGGTATAAATACATATCTCTTACATTTAAAAACAGCGTTATGAGTCTGTTGTGCGATTTGAGCCGGCGTTTACCCGTGAACTGCTGTTGAATAGCGAGTCTCTGACTCGGTTCCTTTCTCTCAGATTTGTATTCGTATTATGAACCGCATTAAGATCACAGATCAGCGTGTTTTCATGTGTAGATGATAAAGTATCAGCTGTAGATATTTTATAACCGGTGTACTGGGTCAGTGTCTGTTTTTATTCATATAGAGCTGTTGATAAACAAGGCCGAGATGTTATAAATGGACCTGCCTTATCAAATGACTCGTTCACAGTTCAAAACAATGATCTTTTGATCTGATCTCATAAGGGTTCTTTTGTGAATTAAACGCACTGCATATTAATAGATGTGAGATGTGCTCAGACATGACTTTTATATCTGTCACAGGCATTGAAAATGTCATCTGTGTAGATTCTGTTATATTGAAAGTCACATAATGCCTAGTTGAGTTAATCTGGCCAATTTGACGTGTTCCTCTGTTCCTCAAGATTAACAGTTGTAACCAGATGGTCAAGATCCAGACTTTATGCTGGTGGTGACCTAGTAACGTGCCGCGTAACACGAGAATGGACCTCATTGGTTCTCGCTGAAGCTCAAACGTGCTGCGTAACACGAGAATGAACCTCATTGGTTCTCGCTGAAGCTCAAGCGTGCGCGTACACGAGAATGAACCTCATTGGTTCTCGCTGAAGCTCAAACGTGCCGCGTAACACGAGAATGAACCTCATTGGTTCTCGCTGAAGCTCAAACGTGCTGCGTAACACGAGAATGATCCTCATTGGTTCTCGCTGAAGCTCAAACATGTTGCGTAACACGAGAATAAACCTCATTGGTTCTTGAGAAGCTCAAACGTGCCGCGTAACACGAGAATGAACCTCATTGGTTCTCGCTGAAGCTCAAACGTGCCGCGTAACACGAGAATGATCCTCATTGGCTATTGAGAAGCTCAAACGTGCTGCGTAACACGAGAATGATCCTCATTGGCTATTGAGAAGCTCAAACGTGCTGCGTAACACGAGAATGATCCTCATTGGCTATTGAGAAGCTCAAACGTACTGCGTAACACGAGAATGATCCTCATTGGCTATTGAGAAGCTCAAACGTGCTGCGTAACGTGCAGAATGATCCTCACGAGAATGATCCTCATTGGCTATTGAGAAGCTCAAACGTACTGCGTAACACGAGAATGATCCTCATTGGTTCTCGCTGAAGCTCAAACGTGTTGCGCAACACGAGAATGATCCTCATTGGTTCTCGCTGAAGCTCAAACGTACTGCGTAACACGAGAATGAACCTCATTGGTTCTCGCTGAAGCTCAAACGTGTTGCGCAACACGAGAATGATCCTCATTGGTTCTCGCTGAAGCTCAAACGTGCTGCGTAACACGAGAATGATCCTCATTGGTTCTCGCTGAAGCTCAAACGTGCTGCGTAACACGAGAATGATCCTCATTGGTTCTCGCTGAAGCTCAAACGTGCTGCGCAACACGAGAATGATCCTCATTGGTTCTCGCTGAAGCTCAAGCGCGTGCTGCGTAACACGAGAATAAACCTCATTGGTTCTTGAGGAAGCTCAAACGTGCTGCGTAACACGAGAATGATCCTCATTGGTTCTCGCTGAAGCTCAAACGTGCTGCGTAACACGAGAATGATCCTCATTGGTTCTCGCTGAAGCTCAAACGTGCTGCGCAACACGAGAATGATCCTCATTGGTTCTCGCTGAAGCTCAAACGTGCTGCGTAACACTAGAATGAACCTCATTGGTTCTCGCTGAAGCTCAAACGTGCTGCGCAACACGAGAATGATCCTCATTGGTTCTCGCTGAAGCTCAAACGTGCTGCGTAACACGAGAATAAACCTCATTGGTTCTTGAGAAGCTCAAACGTGCTGCGTAACACGAGAATGATCCTCATTGGTTCTCGCTGAAGCTCAAACGTGCTGCGCAACACGAGAATGATCCTCATTGGTTCTCGCTGAAGCTCAAACGTGCTGCGCGCAACACGAGAATGATCCTCATTGGTTCTCGCTGAAGCTCAAACGTGCTGCGTAACACTAGAATGAACCTCATTGGTTCTCGCTGAAGCTCAAACGTGCTGCGCAACACGAGAATGATCCTCATTGGTTCTCGCTGAAGCTCAAACGTGCTGCGTAACACGAGAATAAACCTCATTGGTTCTTGAGAAGCTCAAACGTGCTGCGTAACACGAGAATGAACCTCATTGGTTCCTGCTGGAGCTAGAACTATCCCTTTAAAATCAAACCCTGAAATGCATTATTTGATAAAAGCATCTTTCTTCTGGTTCAGGTCACCATGACTCACTGGTTCCACCGAAACCCTCTGAAATCCACAGCGCCCGTGTCCTTCAACCTGTACGGGGTGGCATCCAGCCCCGCTGCCAATAAGATCTGCAAGTGAGGATTTCATTCTGGTGTTATATTCATTTTGTGGGCCACTGTATTGTTATGACATGAATGTTGAATCTCTGTCTCAGTGACCTGAGAACAACGCGGGCCAGACTGCTGGACATGTTCACTGATGCCACATGTACCCCAGAGATCATGAAGAAATCCAGTGATGAATATTTCTCTCTATTACAGGGTTTGTGAACTATTATATTTCCCTGTTGCTCATTCTGCTTTTATTAATTTGCATGTATTTTGCTCAGAGGCATGTTGTTGTTGTTGTTGTTGTTGTTGTTGTTGTTGTTCTTTTGGCTTTGTTGAAAGTAGCTCTGCTTTCTTTTTTTTATTGCGCATAGGATTCATTTTGCCGCTGGATGGTACCACTCAAGAGAGCAAGCTCCGGTTCATCCAGAACTTCAAATGGACTGACACTTTACAGGGAAATATTGCAAGGTAACTATCACACAATGTGGGGCAGTTCAGCGGTTTTCAGCTGCTTTCATATTTTACATTGAATTTTATTGTGCGGAAGTAAACAGAAATCACTTTTTTCCTTGATGCCTTTATATATAAAAGTATTTTAATGCATCAGTAGTACAGGGTTTGTACAAGGTGCTTGAAGTACTTGAATTTGACTTTTCGAAAATGTAAGTCCTGGAAAACCCTTGAAAACAGCCCTATTTATGAAAAGGTACTTGAGTACCGTACAGTGCTTAAATTACAAATGTGAAATTAGTGTTTAATTGTAGGGATGCTCCTATCAGGATTTTTGCAGCTGATACCGATTCCGATTCCAGTGCTTCACTGATTTGTAAGCTCTCCGATCACCGTTAACCTTTTTTCAGATACAAAAAATACTATAGATGTTGCCTTTATTATATTTTTGTTACATTTTTATGGTAATTATGTAATATAATGTAACTATTGTTTTAACATGGTACTAAATAATCACAAAAATGATTCATTATACAGTGAACATTTGAATATGCCTTTAAAATGGGGTTTCTGCATAACACTATGCATATCAGGATACTTAAAAAAAAGCTTTCTTGCTGTCTGGTGTGTAAAGTGTTTTTTTCAGAATGTCTGTAATGGATGGCTGAGTGAGAGTCGTATTACTAGTTAATGTTGCCTTTTTTGCAGTTGCCAGTTTTTCATATTCGCCATACGTCTCATGGTGCCTCGTTCTTAAATGCCGAATCAGGTCCGTTGTATTAAATGTTTTGGACAATGCTCCTCCATGTGAGATTTATTTGGAACATACACAGCAAATAGCTAATGACATGACTGCGGCGCCAAATAATTTAAGTCCCCATGCGTCATGTATGTCCGCGTCACATACACCCTCATGCCTCACGTACGCCCTTGCGCCTCACATACCTCCTCGCGCCTCATGTACGTCCTCGCGCACGCCCTCGCGCCTCACATACCTCCTCGTGCCTCACGTACGTCCTTGCGCCTCACGTACGTCCTCGCGCCTCACGTAAGTCCTCGCGCCTCACGCACTGCCTCACGCACGCCCTCGCACCTCACGTACCTCCTCGCGCCTCACGTACACCCTCGCACCTCAAGTACGCCCTCGTGCCTCATGTACTTGAGGCGTGAGGCACGAGGGCGTACTTGATGCATGGGGACTTAAATGATTTGGCGCCGCAGTCATGTCATTAGCTATTTGCCATGTATGTTGCGCACGACCTTGCGCCTCACGCACGACCTTGCGCCTCACGCACGTCCTCGCGCCTCACGCACGTCCTCGCGCCTCACGCACGTCCTCGCGCCTCACGCACGTCCTCGCGCCTCACGCCGCCGCCTCGCGCGCGCGCGTCCTCGCGCCACGCACGTCCTCGCGCCTCACGCACGTCCTCGCGCCTCACGCACGTTCTCGCGCCTCACGTACGTCCTCGCGCCTCATGTATGTACTCTCGTACGCCCTCGCACTTCACGTACCTCCTCGCGCCTCACGTACGCCCTCGCACCTCACACACATCCTCGCACCTCATGTATGTCCTCACGTACGCCCTCGCACTTCATGTACCTCCTCGCGCATCACGTACGCCCTCGCACCTCACACACGTCCTCGCACCTCATGTATGTCCTCACGTACGCCCTCGCACTTTACGTACCTCCTCGCACTTCACGTACCTCCTCGCGCCTCATGTAAGCCCTTGCGCCTCACGTACGCCCTCGCACTTCACGTACCTCCTCGCGCCTCATGCGCGCCGCGCGCCACACGACGCCCTCGCACCTCACATACCTCCTCGCGCCTCGCGTACACCCTCGCACCTCACGTACGTCCTCATGTATGCCCTCGCGCCTCACGTACGCCCTCGCACCTCACATACCTCCTCGCGCATCACGTACGCCCTCGCACCTCACACACGTCCTCGCACCTCATGTATGTCCTCACGTACGCCCTCGCACTTCACGTACCTCCTCGCACTTCACGTACCTCCTCGCGCCTCATGTACGCCCTCGCGCCTCACGTACGCCCTCTCGATACCGATTAATCTGAGCATCCCTATTTAATTGTATTCATAAAACAATCTTTTGACGCAAAATTAATGCTGCAGACCATCTGATATAGATATAGAGCCATTTCACATGACTATGAGCGTGATATTGCTCATATAAATATATATGATACAGCTTTCATTCTTCAGGTCAATCATATATTCATGAGGGGAAAAAATCAGTTTGAATAAGAAAAGCAATATCTTTGTTATAGTATATTTCAATAGTTAAAGTCACCAGTCATAGTGCTGCACTTTATTTGTAACTTTTGTTTTATTTGTTTATTTTTATTTATCTATTTACCTTTTTTATTTTGAAAGATAATAAAGATATTGTTTGATAAGTGACATTGTAGTGCTTGAAAGTCCTGTATGAACCCTGCTAATACACCTTATAATGCATTGAATAATTGTAACCACATTTATAATACAATCTATTGATTGTTACTCCTTTAGAAAATACAATGCATTAAAACAAGCAACCAATTTCAAATGTAACAAGGAATCTGCAAATGTTATAATGCTTTTTAACTTGCCTGCAAATATTAATGAAAAGAAATAATGCATTACAATGAATGTACATTATAAATGCCTTTTATATTGCAGCTTCACGTTCTTAAAAGAAAACACTGAAATGCATAATTTATTATATTTATCAAGCTAGTAGTAATACTTAATTGCATAAAAACAAACTAAGTTATCTTGTGTAGTTTTGTTCATGGATTTGTGGATGAAAGTGTCCATGTTGACATTGATCTAATTTGACGAGCTTCTACCAAATGACAGATGAATTTGAACTAAAATAACATGGTTTGATTGAACCGAAACTATTGCCTAAGAGGCATGACCCCATTAAAGGGCATTTTGTGTTTTTCAGTGCGCAGCAGGATGCGGTTTTTGAGCTGGTGTCTATGGCGTTTAATGTCGCCATCTGGTACACCAAGTTTGCCTCACGACTGGCAGGAAAGGAGAAGTAAGTTCTCTGGAATAACTAATTATGATTGGTCTTATGATTAGATAAGCGTCTTCATCTGTTGGAGCCGCACACATATCGGCATGTTTTGAGATGTTTAAAATAGATTTTTAAGGAACAAAAATCCTACATAGTTGTGCTAGTTTAATTTCTCTCCAGTGTTGGTATCAACTAAAATTAAAACTATTA